>SJYO01037955.1:59932209-59961871 GCA_006410555.1 Capra ibex
GAGTAATCTTGACTAAGTTTACATAAGAAAAATTACCGACTCATTATGAGGTAACACATATACATGGTGTCGAAAGAATAGGTAAGTAGACGACTACCTGTAGATCCAACGAAGGTACAGGACCGATAATATTTGTCACGACACTACTTGTAACCCCATGTGCACGGAGAAAGTTAAGACCAAAGGAGCCACACATACGGGTCCTCACCCTAACGACCGAGCATTCCGTCAAGATAAAGGTCAAAAAATTCCTTAGAGGTGTGACTAGAGGTATCACCGACATGATCAAACGTAAGGGTGGTTGTCACATTCTCCCAAGGGAAAAGAGGTGTGGGAGAGGTCGTAAATAACGAACATCTGAAAACCTATCGTCGGTAAGACTGACCGTACTCCACCATGGAGGAACACCAAAAATAAACGTAAAGAGACTATTACTCACTACGACTCGTAGAAAAGTACACAAACAATAGGTAGACATACAGAAGAAACCTCTTTACAGATAAATCAATAAACCGGGTAAAAAACTAACCCTCCAAATAAAAAGACATTAACTCGACGTCCTCAACGAACATATAAAAACTCTAATTAAGAAACAGTCAACGAAGTAAACGATAATAAAAGAGGGTAAGACTTCCGACAGAAAAGTGGAACGAATATCAAAGAGATCAACACGTCTTCGAAAATTAAAACTAATCCAGGGTAAACAAATAAAAACGAAGATAAAGGTTATAAGACCCTCCACCCAGTAGATTCCGGGTGAACTGAAGTGTAAGGTCCTACAGACCGAGATCCGAGATCCGAGTGGGGAAACGAAAAACGAAGAGAAGAAAAGTGTCGATAAACATTCCGGAGGAGTTTGTCGGCGAAAAGAAAAAAAGTAAAGAAAAAGAACCCTTACCAGAACTAGGGACTTAGGACATGTTACAGTACTTGGAAGCAGGTATCAAGTAGTTAGTGAGATAGTACAGATTAGGGAACTTAGATTAAGAGCGAAGGTGATATATTAACATTCCCTAAACTAAATCCAGTATGGACTTACCAGATCACAAAAAGGGATGTAAGAAGTTAAAACCAGACTTAAACCGTTATTCCTCGAGTACTAGACTCGGTGTCAGTCGAGGACCAGAACAAAAACGACTGACATATCTCCAAGAGGTAGAAACCGACGTTTCTTATCTTAGTCAGACTAAAGTCACAACCGGCAGACCACTACAGGTACACATCTCAGGTAGTATTTGTGTCTTCGTTTTGAGTTTTTTATGATCTTCGACTTACGTCGCTAGGTAGGTTTCTCGTTACATCACCCTGGTTTGACCCGAGTATAACTTCTACGTTCTAACCAAGTAGTATGTTTTCAACTAGATACGTTAGAAGGTACATTGGTTTCACTCTCTCTTTTCTTCTAGTATATTGACAGTTGTTTACACCCCTTTTAACGATTTAATGTTTCGTAAATATGATTCTAAGATGTGCACTAATTTTTTTTTTTCCTTTGATATAGTTCACTATTTCCCAGACAACTTTCTTGATATCTAGCATAGTATGAGTCACCATTTTCTGACTCACAAAAGGTGGACTCTAGTCTTTGTTCTGTTCCTTTAAGTGAGTGAATGTAAGTTGTAATTGTACCTCTACGATTAGACGCACCTTTTTGTTATTTTCCCAAGTCTGACCTTCTTCACTTTGGCCTGGTATCTAGAGTATGAAGACATCTATCTTTTCGGACTCCTCAGAGATCTTACTAATGACCTTATCCACTTAAATTACTATAACGTTATAACCGGTACTTTCCTTATACATACATATACGAACTTTGCCTGAAATCTTTTAATCTAACTTTTGGGGTTTGGTAAATGTTATGGTAGTTTATATAGTTGAGATATCATCGTAGTTTATACACATTCCACGATCCGACCTTAACATTTTATGACTATTATTTTTAATTTCTTATAAATTCCTCTCTGTGTGGTACGAGTACACAAGTTTCTGAGTTATGACAATAGACAGTCAAAAGGGTTTTAATTAGATGTAATTTCGTTAAAGTCATTTCTCGAAGTTGTCTAAAAAAAAAGATCTTTAACTGTCCTACTAAACTTAATTTTTTTTTTTATGTCTATTCGTTTGTGTGTGTGAGGATGTGTAAAGTTTTGTTCTTTTTTTTTCTGTCTTAGATGTATTTCAGTTCTGAATGATACTTTCAAGTCACTAATTTCAATACACTATAAAGTTCTTCCGTTTTCCTCTTCCCCCGTCGTCTCCTACTCTATCAACCTACCGTAGTGACTGAGTTACCTATCGTCACAACCCTTTGCCCGGACTCTCAACCAGGGTCGTCACCCAGTCGAGACCACTCGACACCGGCGGGGAAGTCAAGACTCCAGGATGTGCAGGATATGGAGCACAAGTGTGCGGGAAGGTCCTCGACACTTCTCAGTGTGGTTGGAGGGAACTGAAGAACTTCGTTCACGGTAATGTTCCAATCAAAGTTTATCAATTTTGAGGAAATTGTAAAGCTACTACGTTTAAATTCCTGTTGATGTCTTTTCCATTTTAGGTCAAAATACGTTAATTTACTACCTTATACGCTTCGTTTTATAATTTCGTAATTGTGAGAGTGTATTTTAAATTAGTTTTATAAATTTTTACTATGACGGTGAAAGTGTACGGGACACAGGGGGTAGGGGTTCCTCTTCTCGGAACCCTTTTTCCTACAAATTAAGTTTAATTTTTTTTTTTTTTCTATACGACGGTCTTTTTCTTTTATTTCTACCTTATTCCACATAATTCCTCTCTTACAAACGTATTGTGGGACTTTAATTATATGGCACACGTTATCAACTGTGTCAAGTAAGATTTTGGCTATTTAGTAAGTATCTTTTTATTTGTGGTTGATTTCTCTTTATCTAGTGGTCAACTCGGCATATATAGTTCCTACCTTAGTCTACACGTGGAATGGACAACTGTGTTACCCCTAAAAGACGACTTAGTCTGTGAATTCAACGAGTTAGTCTCACTTGCGGGTGACTCGGTCTGTGTCCAGATCGACCTGTGTGGCGCCGGTAACGGACGCAAGTACGTCGACGATGTTTAAAGACTGTCTAATCCTACCGGGCTTACACACAAGACGAGTATAAATGGCTCGGCGTTCGCACTTCACTGACGATCAATCACTTTTCGTGAACCGTCAACACGAACGAAAAAAGTGAGTCGAGCATGTTAGAAAGAGTTTTACGAATGTCCGCACCCTTTGGACATTCCACCAGGACCCTGGGAACGGGACCACTTCTGGGGAGGGGCACGCACCCCTAGCCTCTGACGAGGACTAGTTACCCTGTACCGTCCCAACTCCCCACAGTAGGCGACTGGCGCGTTCCAAGGACTTCTGAGGTGACGACCAAACTTCTTCGTCCGACATACTTGGGACAAGATTTAATTTCAACCCAAATTGAATGTCTCTGACACTGGTCGACCACGGCAACTTTCGACCCAACAACACCAAGTTAGTGAGTCAGTAAAGGTTGATATACGTTTGGTACCTGGCGTCCTACTGTCCGAAGGGACAGGAAGAGAGCTTCAAACGTATTTAAGTGCAGGTGACTCAACTACTATGGTAGGTCGACAGAGTAGGAGACAGTCGGGGAAGAGGAGGACCGAAGTTAGAAAGGGTCGTAGTCCCAGAAAAGGTCACTCAGACGAGAAACGTAGTCCACCGGTTTCCTGACTTCGAAGTCGAAGTCGTAGTCAGGAAGGTTACATATAAGTCCTGACTAGGAAATCCTAACTGAGCAAACTAGAGGAACGACAGGTTCCCTGAGAACTCTCAGAAGAGGTCGTGGTGTAAAACTTTCGTAGTCAAGAAACCGTGAGTCGGAAGAAATACTAGGTTGAGAGTGTAGGTATGTACTGATGACCTTTTTGGTATCGAAACTGATCTACCTTTCTTCCCAAGTCAAGTCAGCGAGTCAGGACAGACTGAGAAACGCTGGGGTACCTGACGTCGTACGGTCCGGAAGGACAGGTAGTGGTTGAGGGCCTCAAATGAGTTTGAGTACAGGTAGCTCTGCCACTACGGTGGGTTGGTAGAGTAGGGAACAGAAGGGGAAGAGGAGGACGGAAGTTAAAAAGGGTCACAGTCCCAGAAAAGTTTACTCAGTCAAGAAGTGTAGTCCATGGGTTTCATAGCCTCAAAGTCGAATTCGCAACCAGGAAAGTTACTGATAAGTTCTGACTAAAGGAAATCCTAACTGACCAACCGAGAGGAACGTCGGGTTCCCTTACAGTTCTCAGAAGAGGTTGTGGTGTCAAGTTTTCGTAGTCAAGAGACCGTGAGTTGAAAGAAATATCAAGTTGAGAGTATAGGTATGTATTGATGACCTTTTTGGTATCGGAACTGATCTGTCTGGAAACAACCGTTTCATTACAGAGACGAAAAATTATACGACAGATCAAACCAACATTGAAAGGAAGGTTCCTCATTCACAGAAAATTAAAGTACCGACACCAGTGGTAGACGTCACTAAAACCTCGGGGGACTTTTACTTCAGACAGTGACAAAGGTGACAAAGGGGTAGACAAACGATACTTCACTACCCCGGTCTACGGTACTAGAATCAAAAGACTTACAACTCACAATTCTGTTGAAAAAGTGAGAAGAGAAAGTGAAAGTTCTCCGAGAAATCAAAAAGAAACGAGAAACGGTATTCCCACCACAGTAGACGTATAGACTCCAATAACTATAAAGAGAGCCGTTAGAACTAAGACCCAACCAATGAATGTAAAAAGTTCTCTCGGTCGGGGGAGTACGTTCTGTGTGTCTTTCCAGTTTCCTAGTCCATACCCCCACCCCTATTCCGGACTCGGTCACGGAAAAACCCCCCCGAAAGGACCCTTTCCGGTCCACCTCACCTCATTTGTGGAATCCCACCCAATCTAATCGATTGTCAACACTCGACACCCGACATCTCCCTGACAGGATCTCTGGATCTTGGACCGGGACCCGATTAAAGTCCGTCTACTACACAACCGAACACACACAGTCTATTTCCTCTACCGACCCCACGTCCGAACCCTAAACAACCAGACGTAACGGTAAAGGAAGAGGTTACGTACTTTCACTTTTCACTTTCCCTTCAGCGAGTCAGTACAGGCTGAGAAGCACTGGGGTACCTGACGTCGGGTGGTCCGAGGAGGCAGGTACCTTAAAAGGTCCGTTCTCATGACCTCACCCCACGGTAACGGAAGAGGCTACACTTTCAGTACAGGACCCGACCATCGATGATAGTAGTCCTTACTCGGAACCCTCCCCGTTAGAGGAAAAAACCGGACGTACGAGTCAGGAAGTCAGGACAGGTTGAGACGTTCGGGTCCGAGGAGACAGGTACTCTGACAGGTCCGTTCTTATGACCTCACCCAACAGTACGGGAGGAGGTCCCCTAGAAGAGCCGGGTCCCTGACTTGACCGTCCTCCTAAGAAAAGGTAACACGGTTGACCCTTCGGAGAGAGGACCGGACTTCCGGGACTTCTGACGGTCCCAGAGTCATTGAGTCCTTTACGTCAAGTAGACAGAGACACTACTTACCTACAGGTCATCTGTTTATGTTTTGGAATTCTCTTGTGTCCTGTCAGAGTAACAACGTTCCTCTACCTGGTACTGTTCCTCGACTGCCTCAGACCTTCGTCGGGAGAGGGGTCAGATCGGCGACCCGAAGGGATCGTCAAGTCGACCATTTCCTAGACGGACATCACAATCTCTGGACCCAAACTAGGGACCCAACCTTTTACGGGGTCTCCTCCCGTACCGTTGGGTGATGTCATAGAACGGATCTCTTAGGGTACCTGTCTCCTCGGACCTCCCAGTGTCAGGTACCCTAGTGTCTCAGCCTGTACTGGCTCACGGACTCTGTGTGTGTTCGGAGACTACTCTTGAGTATGACGTCCTGGGGAGCTGACCCCTGGGCTCGTCTCCTGGGTACTCGGGGCGGAGGTCTAGGGTCTTCGACTCGTCTATTCGTACACCAAACCTTGGAGGTTCAATCACCCCTAAGACTCTCTTCGTCGTCTCTTCGTCTTGTGAGTAGGTTTATTGGTGTCACGCACCTGGCGACACTTTATGAATGAAATTCTTTTAATCTTTTTGTAGATAACGATAACTACTACTCCCCATTAACTTAAGTCTTTAGGTCTCTCATTTATAAGAGATTCCAGATTTATAGTTCGTGATTTACCCGAAAAAGAACGCCTACTAGATCAAGTCTACTTCAGTACACCCCTTCCCTCCGATTACGTCGTCCGGACCTCAGGAATATTCTTCCCCTGTAGCTAGTCCGTCTGAGTTTGCCTTAGTCCTGTCGTACACTTGTACTTCCCTGTGTACCCCACCGCGAGGACGGCCGGGTCCCTGCGGTTCCTGTGGTCGCTCGGGAGCCTTCGACCTCCCCCGGACCTGGTGTAAGAAGTAGTGTCGGAGGTTTCCACAAGTGGGGACCCAGAGTCCGATGGTCAGAGGTCTGTCGTTCTCTCCTTCAAAGACGGTAAGTTCGGTTGGGTAGGTACCACAACGACGGATCTGACCCGAGAGTCAGAGGGTCCCAAGGGAGGACAACATTTCAGACACTGGAGTCAATTTAGACACTCCGGAGGAAACGGCTCCTTGTACTGAACACGCGTCCAAGACTCTCGTGTCTCTTGCACCGGAGCCCAGGATCCCGCTGGCAAGAACTCCGAGGTAAAAAGTGGTGCACACGGACGATTCAGTGAGTCAGCGCAGACTGAGACGTTGGGGTAGCTGACAGATCCTTCCCTATGACCTCACCCAACGGTGAAGGTGGAGGCCCCCTGGAAGGACTGGACCCCTAGCTTGGGTACAGAGGGGGTGACGTCTAAGAAATGGTCGACTCGGTGGTCGTTTCGGGGAAAAAGTGGTAAACTACGGAGTTTAACGAAATTAGGAGACTCTAGCCACTTGAGAACAAGGGTAAAGGACCTTTACTTTTGAGTCCGTTGTCCGACACGACGGAGTGGGTGCAATGGTTGGTCCGACTACCTGCGGGTCGACGGGTGCCGGGCGGTCCAGAGGTGCTCACACGTCCATGTACCCTCATTGTTTCTGTGAGTGGGGGTCTCACCCGGTGAAGGAAGGGGTCGGGCATCACTGGACGGTCTTTAGGGTGTGCCGCAGGGATTTGGCGTAGTGGGAGTTCGGAGTCTCCCGCTACGGAAACGTGCACACGTTCTCCGGAGTTGTTCTTACTCGTTTGTAAGTCTGGGTCGTACGCAGAAATGGGACGACGTAGTCCCAGGAGACGCTCGGCCGTTCTTCCCGGTCGTGAGTCCCTCGGAGGTAGGTTGAGACAGTGCCCAGTCCCTGGGTCAGTTGTAGCTAAAGTTACACCAAGATGTCCTCTACCGTTCCTGTCTCTCTACTGAGGACGGGACCTCCCCTAGTGTAACACCAAAAATTTCTTTTTACATCTAATTTTCATTGTTTTCATTTTTCCATTGCTTTCATTGTTTCATTGTTTTGCATGTACTCTCGATTCGGCACTCTCGATTCGGCGCGTACTCGGGACGACACGGGTCCCCACTCCCGTTACGGGTCTCCACTCCCGGTCCCGTCAAGTGCGAGTCAGGTCTCTCTTCGGTCCCCTCTTGAAGCACAAACAAGCTCTTCTTTCCTTCCGGAGCCCGGGGTCCCCCCTTGTGCCACAGAGTCCGCGAGAGAGACAGGGAGACTTTGGTGAGACAAGCGGTTGGTCTTACCGTTTCTAGTTTCTAGTTTTGCGCGAATCAGTTCAGGTAGGAAACAAAAAGAGGGACGTCGGTCGACACCCTCGGGCCGTGAGACAGAGATAGGCCTCTGTATTTGAGTCTAAGAGGTTTCTCTTGACAGACCTTCAGGGGAACTCAGTAATTTTCAACAGCAATTTAAAGGTTTAGGTACTTAGTGGTCGATTGTCATAAGATCGGGTAACAAAAAGAGAGGACAAGAGACGTTTCTTAGAGTTGTGTGGTCGAACGAGTTTCGGAGGTCTTAGAAAAAAAAAAGAAAATTCAGAAATAACTTGAACAATGTTATAACGAAAACAAAGTACAGAACCAAAACCCCGCCTTTCCGTACACCCTAGGATCGAAGGGTTGTTCTCTGGTTTACGTGTGGGGGAAGAGAACTTCCACTTCAGAATTGGTTCAGGGGGTCTTGGAAAAGTACCCGTCGAAAATATTTGGTTGGTAGATAAGTCTTTGGTGGGAAACTCCGGCAACCTCAGTTCCTACCAGTCTAGAACGTTAGTGTGTCCCGGGACGACGAAGGGTGGGAGTTGTTATACACAGAGGACTTTGGCTCGTCTGCCGATCATTTGTAGAGTAGAGGTCTGATTAAATTTAGTCGAATTTTTTTTTCACGAACAATAAATGTTCTCAAGGATACACTATTACCCTTGTAAATACGTTTCTCCAATGTCCCATACATAAAACGAGTCTCGTAGGTCGGGTAAAAGTGAGTCAGTCACAGGTCCGCGGGTCACTTCAAACGGGCCGACAGAGGAACTCGTTTTGGTCACGGGAGGAGAGACGCAGACACACTAGCATAGACTCAGACCCCAGTAAAAGTTCGAAAACCTCGTCGGTGAAGTGTCTATGGTTCGAGACATAATACTCCTCAATTAGGTTAAAGAACTTTTACGGGTTCACGAAATACTACAACCGTCCAGAAATAAGGCTCTACTCGGTCAAGTTGGTGTTCACCTAAATAAGGGATTAACGACGGTGTTTCACTACGAGATAGGGTGCCGATTCTACGAGACGAGAAGAAGACTCTACTCTGGTCGGCCCAGGAGGAGGTCGAGAGTTCCTTTCAACGAACAATGACAGTCGGACAAGTTCACACTTCTCCTCTGCAATACTGAGGGGTCTACGAGTCTTCCTCTCAAAGATCGCACTCCGCGGAGTGCCGCGCCGAACGACGCGGACGGAGACGTCCAAGGACAACCTCTCGCTCCCCGGGAGACGTGGACCGACAGCGAGCCGGTGCCGACCGAGAAGTACTGGGGTACCTGCCGTCGCGTGGTCCGAGGGGACAGGAAGTGGTAGGGGGTCTCAAACGAGTTTGAGTACAGGTAACTCAGGCACTACGGTAGGTTGGTAGAGTAGGAGACAGTAGGGGAAGAGGAGGACGGAGTCAGAAAGGGTCGTAGTCCCAGAAAAGGTCACTCAGTTGAGAAGGGTAGTCCACTGGTTTCCTAACCTCGAAGTCGAAGTCGTAGTCAGGAAGGTTACTTATAAGTTCCAGCTAAAGGAAATCCAGATTGACCAAACTAAAGGAACGTCAGGTTCACTGATGACTTTATTTTATGATTTATGAGTCATAGGGTTTTAAATATACCTTAGAGATTGTCAGTGTTAAGATCACTAATAGGATTTTACAATGTACAATGTCATTATAGGTTAAAGGGACGATTAACGTAACATGAGTTTAGAAATTGATACAATAAAATTCGAAACAGGAAATATCTGATAGTATTAAAATGTGACGAAAATGTTTTACTTCTAAAAGTTCTTCTGAGCATCCTTCTTGTAGAAATTTGTTTATATTCAAATACTATTAGAAATCTATTACGGTGACTTGACCCTTTGTTTACTGTTTTGGACTACCTTTCGGACTAATGAAGTACGCCTAGTTGTCTTTAGTTAATGTACTCGGACTTACTTAACTAATTATACTAAATATTGAAACTGAAACCTTGGGTATGGTTGAGCTTAGAGAAAAGATCCTTTGGAAAAAGTGAATGCAACACTGGATGTCAAACTACTTCACACGGAAACATTCGTTTCTACTTTGTAAATTTAAAAGGAGAGGTGAACTAGGACGGTCTTAAATCGAAGAGGTCAACTGAAAGGACCCCCGAAGCCGCCACACAACGACGACCTAATGTCGTTCAATGTGCTTAGTAACGAAACTGAACAAGAAGCACAGGTCGACAAACACGAAAGCAGAGAGACGATGTGACACTGAAACAATGCTCTACGTAGTGAATATAGGATAAGTAATCTAAGAACAGAGGATGTCACTCATTGGTCCGGAAGTTGTTTACATTGCTACAGACCCGTTGAGCTTTGTTAACTTGTTTTTATGTCAAGATAAACGGTAGTTATTGACTTTATCACACTGCGACGACGGCGACGACGACGACGACGATTCAGCGAAGTCAGCACAGGCTGAGAATCGCTGGGGTACCTGACGTCGGGTGGTCCGAGGAGGTAGGTACCCTAAAAGGTCCGTTCTCATGACCTCATCCGACGGTAACGGTAAACCCCTTTCCGTTGTTCCCTTTATAGAGGACCTAGTCTAGTCCCTAGCTTCCGTTTCCTCGGTCTCTTAGAAAGTGACAGATAGTCACCCCGATTGGACCTCTGATTGTGGACCTTACTGCATAGTTGCTCTTGAAAGGGGACTCGACCCTCCTTGGAGGGTCGTGACCCCCGAGCCGATCAGTACTTTACACAGGGCTCAATACCGACTCAAGGACTGTTTCACCACCGACACACGAGTCAAGGAGTCAGGTTCCCCTCCCTGACTACCGACCTTATAAAGGACGGTATAGTCATTTGTTCCCACGGTACCATGTCAAGTCAAGTCAACGAGTCACCACAGGTTGTGAAACGTTGGGGTACCTGACATCGTGCGGTCCGGAGGGACAGGTAGTGGTTGAGGGCCTCAGGTGGGTTTGAGTACAGGTAGCTCAGTGACTACGGTAGGTCGGTAGAGTCGTGCGAATGTCGTCTTTCACTTCTCCTTGACTTTTCGGAGAACTTCTTTCACTTTCTGGAGAATTATTGTCACTTTCTCTTCTCACTTTTTCAACCGAATTTCGAGTTGTAAGTCTTTTGCTTCTAGTACCATAGACCAGGGTAGTGAAGTACCATTTATCTATCCCTTTGTCACCTTTGTCACAGTCTGAAATAAAACCCCCCGAAGTTTTAGTGACGTCTACCACTAACGTCGGTACTTTAATTTTCTACGAATGAGGAACCTTCCTTTCAATACTGGTTTGATCTATCGTGTAATTTTTCGTCTCTGTAATGAAACGGTTGTTTCCAGACAGATCAGTTCCGATACCAAAAAGGTCACCAGTATATACCTACACTCTCAACCTGATATTTCTTTCGACTCACGGTTTCTTAACTACGAAAACTTGACACCACAACCTCTTCTGAACTCTCAGGGAACCTGACGTTCCTCTAGGTTGGTCAGGTGGGATTTCCTCTAGTCAGGACTCACAAGTAACCTTCCTGACTACGACGTCGACTTGGAGGTTATGAAACCGGTGGATTACGTTTCTTTACTGAGTAACCTTTTCTGGGACTACGATCTTCCCTAACCCCCGTTTTCCTCTTCCCCTGTGTCTCCTACTCCCCCGATCTACCGTAGTGGTTATTCCTACGGTGTGAGTAGTCGTTAAGGTCGGGAGGCCACACTGAAGGACTCGGTTTCCCGTGGGCCCTTCCCCTTCTTGTGGGAACTAGAGTGTCGGCAGTCTAACGTTGGTGAGGGACACACTCGTGACTCCTTTGCGTCCTACACTTTTAGTCCTATGACCGGTGTCTCTCAACTTTACGTTTACTGCCATTACTAAAGTAACTCGGATCTGAGAACTTATAAGGGTATGTATTTTTTCGTGACTTAAGGAATTCAATTATAGACCAAAGGAAGTCAATAGTTATTAGGAGACTTCTGATGGACTGGAAACAATGTTTGCAGACGTATTGGGCTGAGAAGGGGAGTGGAGGAGTCTCGTCAAGAGAGTCTCAATGAACTCTAAGACAGGGGGTCTGAGCCTCAGGATTTTTAAGAGTGGTTTATTGTGTATTGAGAATTGAAAATCGAATACTGATAAAAATTCAACTGTCTAGTTTCCCTCAAATACAGCATAAGTCATTTTATTTGTCAAATCTCGTGGAACTAAATCTTTATAATTAGGTAGGTGGAAGTGAATACGCAAGAGTTAATAAGAGTGTGTAAATAATTTCGTTTAAGGGGTCCTTCGTGAAAGAAGGTACTTGATTCTTGTCTTCACTTTTTGGTTTGGTTTGGTCTTGTTTTTTCGTGGTTGTCTTTTCCAAAGGGTGTACGGGAGAGTAAGTCTAAAGGGTTGTTACCTCCAAAGGAACGGAATAATCCCGTTTGAACATCCGGAAACACCAAATGTAGACGTGTATTTGGAATTCGTGTGAAGTCGGATCTTCAATTATCCGAAGGAACACGGGGGGAAATACTTGTACCTAATTAACATAAGTCACAATAATCTGTTAGGGAAAACTACTTTACACACTTTACTACTAAAGAATCCTGGGGTTCGGGAGACACGTTTACACTACGTTTTTCAAGACTCGTCCTTCGCCGGTGTTAGTATTCGGGTAGGGACTGTAAGATAGTCTCATTTACGTAAAAAGAGGAAGACCAACTAACTGAAACTCTTTTAAGCAACTTAAATAAGTTAGAACCGACAGTCAACTTGGTAAAGGAAAAAGGTCACACGACTTCTCGAATAAATTTACTAAGTAAACCACCGAATATTCACTATTTGTAGAGTATGGAAAATTATTAAACGTATTTATAGAACCGAGATGAGGTCGTCTGTGTGGACAAGTTATCCTCGGACCACTACAGCCGAGAGTCGCGTAGGAGTCCCCACGGGAGAGGGTCTCCTCCGGGAAGGTTGTCGTGCGTGTACGGGAAGACATAATGTCGTTTTTGTTTCTTGATGGGACCCTAAGAGAACGTCCTTTTTACCTCGGGTCTTCCTCCCAGTGCAGGGTCCAGAGTCCGCTCAGGGACCCTGAACGACGGTTCGCTCCCAGGAGTCGAAGTGTTCCGACTCACCATCGTTTCTCTTTCGTCCAAATAAATCTCTCTATGTACGAGGTATCTATCGTACGACAGGCATAGTCTTTCACTCTAGTTCGGGGTTTATACCTCAGTTAAAAACACCCGACCCATTAAAGTATACGAAAGAGATACTAGGTCACTAACAACCGTTAAACTAGAGTCAAGGAGACGGAAAAGATTTGGGTCAAACATGTAGACCTTCATCATCAGTGCATACCTACACTCTCAACCTGGTATTTCTTCCGATTACGACTTCTTAACTACGAAAGTTTAACACTACGACCTCTTCTGAGAACTCTCAGGGAACCTGTCGTTCGTTTAGGTTGGTCAGGTAGGATTTCCTTTAGTCAGGACTTATAAGTAACCTTCCTGATAACGACTTCGACTTCGAGGTTATGAAACCGGTGAACTACGCTTCTCGGTTGAGTAACTTTTTCTGGGACTACAACCCTTTCTGACTCCCGTCCTCCTCTTCCCCCGTCGTCCCCTATTCTAGTAATCTATCGTAGTGGTTGAGTTACCTGTACTCAGATTCGTTTAAGGCCCTCTACCACTTCCTGTCCCTTCGGACCACACGACGTCAGGTACTCCAGAGTTTCTCAGTCTGTACGGAATCCCTGACTTAAGTCGTGTTGTCAAAGTGTACGATTACTCACCCTCCTAATAACACTGATTAAACTCCTACCCCGTCTCCGAAGGTCCTGGACCGAGTGGCGAGTGTAGGACTGGAGAGCACCAGTCGGAGTCTTGGCAGTGCCGTGGGTGCCCACACGGTAAGTCGATCACGTGAAGCCACTTGCACGCGAACCTGAGCCCCAGGTTCCAGAAGGTGGTCGAGTAGGACTGACCGAGACTGGTCCGACATAGTATAGGAGTCGCCAATGGGGTAGGAAGGATGCCGACACGGGACAGGGGAAGGAAGGATAGAGTTTCTTATACCACCCCTTTCGACCACTGTGTGCACTCCCATTACCTCTGTTGGGGTGGCCTTTATTTACTCGTTCTTGGTCTGTGTGCTCGTTTGTTTCGGGACCCGAATTCGCTACTCCACCCGTCCCGTCGTGTCCTACGAGAACCTTCGTGGAAGAGACCGGTGTGAGTCCGCGTCTTCAGTTTGAGACCAGGTATAGGATTTTACGTACACGAAAGAACTCAGAAGCTCTCCACCAAACCAACGACGTCATTATGAAACCAAAGTGAGAGACTACAAAAAAGTCACATGTGACCGAAATCAAGTAGAGTATTTTCGTTCTATATGAAATTTCGGCGGGAAGGAAGACATACTCAGTTGGCATTAGCGAAGTGTGGTAGTCTCGTGTCCGGAGGTTCTGGACCCGGTTCCGGTAGGGGGGTCGCAGTAGAGGTAGTCTTTGCGTAGACGTAATTTAAGTCTTCTCAGAGGGGTCTCGTGAGTGAGAGTGTTCCGTAGTAATAATATACACACAACCAAAATTTCGCGTCACCTTCCTGAGGAAACGAATATCGATTCTCTATTTGCCCATGCAAAGAGGTCTACCCCTCACCCTAGCCCTAGCGTGAACACCTAATTCTTCCAGCTTCATCGGGGCTGAGAACTGTTGGAACAGCGAAGGAAGGAGAGGTGGAGACGGTCAAGACGATCCCTAAGGCGATCCAGGGGTCCTCAACGACACGGTGCCCCGTAACGTCCCACAGGTCGTCTACTTTCTACCCCCAATGCACGGTTTCTTCTTCCCCTTTGGTGTGTCTCAAACCTCTCACTAAAACTTTCTCACGAGACTGTGAAACGTGCGAGGTTGGGGGGGACTGAAGGACGGACGAGACTCTGACCCCCCTACAAAGAGTGGTGTCTACTTAATCGTATTGGACTGACCACGCAGTAGGATTTTACTTTACACCGGGGGGTAAGGGAGGGGACTCCTGTCAGTCGAGAAGAACCGCAGTGAAGCTCAGGACGCAGGAAGGCGGACGGTCCGTGTGTAAGAACGGAACAGACCTGGTAGGGGAGTGGACCACCTCCTCGAGTGACGCACTGAATATCTGGGGACACGACCTCTCAGATTCCACCCGTGGACTCGAGGTGTTCCGAAACGATCGAGGTCTCGGAACGGGTACACACGAGAAGCGTCTCTGCGGGTCCTCGGGAGCAGAGACGTGCAGGACGGACTGCACCCTGGAGCCGCCCGAGGAAGAGGACCTGTGTCACACGACTGGTGTCAACCTCCCCAAGACCCGTAAATGACTCAGAGAGACTACAACGAAGACGAAACTCGGTAAATGGAGGTCCCCCTCTCTTTTCGCTGCCTCCCACTCGTCGGATCCCCCCGACTCACGCACGTGTCGTGGACGTCCGACCCGTCTCACTTTTCGACAGGTGCTACTCCGTCCGTAGGGCGACGTGGCACCGGAGGTGGGAGACCGAATAAAGAAGAATAGAGCGGGCCAACTGACGTTAAAACAATATATTCACTCTTCAAACCTAAAACCAACTTTTACTTGAACCAATAGAAAATAAAAAAGAATTGTTTTTACGTACATAGACTCCACAAGTTACACCACAAAACTCTATATGTACACACAATTAATAATGTTGTTAGTTCAATTTTTTTTGTGGGTAGTGGAGTATACCAGTAAAACATACATCCCACACACACACACACACACACACACACACACACCACTCTTGTGAACTTCAAACGGCAGAGTCGATTAGAGCACAAGTCGTGTCAGAATCATTGATGTCAGTGGTCTGACACGCACCATGCTAGGAGTCGTAGACAGATGGACTTTTGGTCTTCAGACACACGAGACTGGTCGAAGAGGGGCGGCGGAGGCGGGAGACTCGGGTCCTTGGTGGCGCCGCACGACGCGTGGACCGTCAAGTGTAAAACTCACGCTAGAGCGGGGATCCTCTCTGGCACGCTACCACCAGCAAGAACCAGATCGAAGGAAGTGAATAGCGCTACGGAAGTTCGAAATAGGTGCAGCAGTGTTTTCGTTTCACAGGAAGAATAAATTCCGACTCATAACCGTCGTAAAATATATATCGAATACAATGTAGAGTTGTGGTATCTTCCTTTTCCTTCCATTCAGGTCTTTTCTCTCTTTATCTAGTAAAATTTTTCGAAACTCCGGGAATATTGTGGACGAAGGAGGGGTAGAGGGTTTCTTCGGGTGATCGGGTCTCCGCTCGCCCCAAAGACTGTCATTACGAGCACCTATTTTAAGAGGAACACAGACTACACACGGCCTAAGGTAAGGTTTATGTGTGTGTGCAATACAATATGAAGTGTCACTAGGATCAATTTTATGTCCTAATAGCGGGGGTAAATCCCTGATCCTTTCTCCTTTCTGTTACTCAAAGCCGTCAGACAGGAGACCGGGGTCTGTGGACTATAGAGTCGAAACGCAAAAACTTAGAGACCCGAAGAGGACCCTGACGCCCGCAGATCCCTCTCCTTCAGTCCCGGCGGACGGCGAGTGGAGGAAAGGGTCCTACCTCGTCGACTTCTGCCAGAGTCCCAGAGTGTGACTAATACGGCGTGCACGTGCGTGCCCACATGTGTGTGTGTGTGTACGCAGACGGGTGGTCGGCCGAGTCGGGGCCCGGAGCCACTACGTGTACCTGTTGCGAAGGACGTCTGATTGTCTCGCTAAGAACTGTGCGACACAGGGTAAAGAAGGGGACCTAGTGAAGCCAGTGGTCGTAGGTCCGGTTGTATTGAAGTGAGAGGTCTCACAACGAACTGGCAGTTCGTCGACTCTGAAACCCTCGCACCTCCTCTTGGGTTGTGGTAAAGCGAGCCTGATCTCCCTTTGTCCCGTGTGATCGGCTACTGTTCCACTGGGTGCACAGGGGTCGTCCGGTCCGACCTCGGCTACGTCCGCGACGTGTCTACCGCACGACCGTCTCGGCAGAGGTGCCCCAGCCCTACCGTGTCTTGGGAGAACATTCTGGGATCGTCGTGGTAGGTCACCCCTGCCGGCCCGACCGTGGCCCTCAGCCCCGACTCGGCCAAGACTACAACACGGCCCTCCTCTTTAGATGTGTACGGAGCTTCGGTTCCGGGGACAACTCGTGTCCGATACCTGATCTCGCGGAGGAGTGGGTCCTCCGTTTACTTGTCGTCCGTGAACAGATTCGAAGTCCAATCCCTAACAGTCTCGACAGTACCTTTGCGGACTGTGAAGGTGACCCGTGCTCGCGTCTTTCCGATCGCGAGCCCTTCTGCGACGAGTGCTCCACTCCTCGGCTGGGGGCCCGGAGTCCTGTTCACAGGAGAGCAAAGACCCGGCGAGGAGTGTGAGGGGTCCTGTAGCGGGGAAGGATGTTGATTACCTACTTGGTAGATCCGAGACAACTCCGGACTTCTACAGGACTCGTGTTCGGAGCCTACTCGGGCCCTCGATCCGCCCCCGACTGCGGAGCCCCTGTCACTTTCGTGAGTGTCGGGAGGAACGGGCGGGATATCGAAGTGGCGGAACCTCCGGAGTAAACAGAAGGAAGGACGCAGAGTCCTCGGGTCACCCCGCTGACGTGTGGGTCGGGCTGGGACCGAGACTGGGCTTGGAACGAGGATTGGGCGAAGAGCGGAAGTCCACGGTTCCGTCCACTGCCGTCTGGGGACAGAAGACAAGAAAGTCTGCACACCTGTAACGTCCGTAGATTAGGATTTTCCACACGACAAACCTCGAAAATTTTATTCGTGCACCAGTATGCAAGATGCATGAGTCTGGATGGTCGCTTCTCTGTTAGAGGACCACGACCTCCCTCCCGCCGGGTACTTGGTACTCCTTCGACGGAGAGCCCCTGTCGCCTAAGCCCCGCGGATCTTAAGTAAAATAAAATGGATTGCAACGTACTCTAATTTCCTTGTACGCTATATTAATGTCCTTTCATGGATGTCTGAACTAGGTATGTCTCAGGACGAGAAGATTAAAATCATAAATTCTGTAGAGGGACCCGCGACCCACGTCGAGTCGCCCACCACCGACGACCGACTGGAGGTGCAAGGAGGAAAGTCTCGTGGCCGGAGGCGTGGCGCGGCCCCGACGTAGAGTGCCGGTGGGTCGGCAGGGGCCCACACCGCAAGGAAGGTGTGCGAGTGGAAGCGCGACGTAGGGCTCGAACAGGTCGAGGGAGCGGTCGTGGGGGTAGGGAGGAATGACGTGTTTCCGGACGAAGAGGGGAACGACGGGTAGAGACGTCTCGACCGCGTTCGAGTCCCGGGGTAACTAGAATGCTCTTCGTGACCCGAGGCGGCTGAGTCGGGTGTGTTTCCGTCACGTCTTAGCCTGAGGTCTAAAGAGGCAAGGTCTTTTAAACGAGGTGAGTCTAGTTTACGGAGACCTTACGATTCAGTTTATTTCGGTAAGTCATTAACCCAGATTAAACTCTGACTACCTCGTTCGCTCACCGAGGTTGACGACACAGAAAATGTTTGGTCCCACATTATCATATAATTACTTTACGTTCTACTAGCCAATCTCTAGACTAGTCTCGGAAATCTTTGTGTGTACGCGGGAATCCAGTCATCCTCGACACACACACACACACAGACACACAGACGCACACAACCTCCGTCCCGTATTCACCCCTTCTGCCGTCCTTTCAAATGTCTGTCTTATAATTTTTCCCATCTCTCTTAATCCACTCAGCAAAGAAGATTATGTAGAGATCAGTGGGGCTAGACCTACTTTCACGTAGCAGTTTATAAATTTTTCTTTTATTACTTAGAATGTAAGACCGAAGTGCCTTATTTCTCCTAATTTTATCGACTCGCCTGTTTTTCTCCGTTCGTGCTTTTCCTTCCGAGGATTAATCAATTATGTCTTGTACGACTTAGGTTAATGCTCGCAGGACGTCAAGCCTAAACCAAGAAAGACTTGTCTACTCTTGTTTATACAGACATTTAGTTATGACGTATGGGCTCGTAGACTCGGCGTAGGTTGGTGGCGTGTCCCACCTTTCCCCCGCAAGTTGTCTGGGTGGCCCTTTCACGACTGGACTGAATGCCCCTACCAGTCACCGTATTAAAAGAGTTGGGGGGTCCTCTGACTATTTCTTTGGTCTCATCAAGTAATCGTATTCTGACCGTTTTTTTTTACATAACTAAAAATTGAGGTACCTTATAAGACGAAAGTAATGCTAGTCGATCCAATGTAGATAACCAGGAGTGGGACCAATTGGCACTCAGATGAAAGATTACTCTTGTGTGGACCTTCTGTTGCGTCTCTCGAGAAGGAACGACAGTCGGCAACAGTGTCACTAGACCCTTAGAAGGGACACTCAGGGTCGAAGCATAAAAATCTTTCATCGCCTCGTAAATTAGGAGGTATTAATCTGAAAGGGGTTTTCCTGTTCGAGTAAATGTGCTGACAGTCAACTTGGTCTAGGAAGTGGGTGACATAAACCACAAAAGGGCATTACAAAATTTGTTGAATCATCCTTACTCTGTTTTAATTCTATTTTTACAGTTGCGACAGTAGTTTAGAGTCTTCCGACGAGATTTGAGTCTTTTACGTCAATATACGTCTTTTCAGCCACGCTTTATATATGAACCAGTTGAGAAAACTGTCACAGTCCTAACACTTCCTAGGTTGAACCCCTCTCCTCTAACGATGTCTCTTGCACGGACCCGAGTCAACCACGGGGACTCTGACCCGCTACCTCCCGCCTGACGGGTGGGTCGACCCCGTGGAGTCACACTGCCCCGCGAGCCCTCCCCGTGGCTCTTGAAATGGTAAATCAACCGGAAGAATGGCAGGACGGGACAAGGAAAGTCTGGTTCCCCGTCAGGACACGATTAATTTTCCGGTGAAGGTCGAAGAGATTTGTGTGTCTGTGGGTGAATGTGTCTGTCTTTTGTTCAGTCGTGTGGGCCTCTTCTAAACCCACGTTTCTGCCACTTGTCACGTTTTCTGCCGTCCTGGGTGCGGGTGGAGGAGACCGGTTCTGGCGCAGGGTGCACCGGTCACAGGGTCTCGGACGACACCCGATCCCGTGTCGCCGCGGAGTCTCACCCAGGGGTCCGGACTCCCGTGTCGGCGCAGCCCTCGGTGTGCCGGGGTGTCTCCGTTCTCCCGACGACCCCAGTCTGGGACTCCGGGGTGAACGAGTCCTGGCCACCTGTCTCCCGGACGGACATTCGGGGGAGATTTCCCGGGGACCGGGGACCGGGGACGGCGGACGGACGGAGGACGTGTGTGACCGAAGTGGACGAGGGGGTTCGTGGTGTAGGCTGTGTGGGACCGAAGGGTTGCGCCCACACTGGGTCCGCTCGGTGACCATGGTCTCGTCCAAAGGTACCAGAACCTTCGTGGTTCCAAAGTGCCGTCACCCAAATTCTTTCGTAGGGCAGAAGGAGACTCTCTTGACTTTACGAGTGGGTGTCACATCTGCGGACTCCCCAGGACACCAGGACTCTTGTCACTTGACTCAACCCCCGTCCAAAGACTCGAATAAGTGAAGCTCTCAGGGAACCGTGTAGGTGAGTGTGGGTCGAGACAATCATAGGTGTGAACTCAGGGGCGACGGTACCCTCCAAACTTCCCAGACACACAAAGTCGGCCCGACCCAACGGGTGTAGGGTCCCCTGTGGACGGGCGACCTTCCCGGAGCGAGTCCTCGGTCCGGTTCGGGTTCCGAGACTTCTCGACTGTGACCAGGTCAGGTAGTACCAACCCGAGAGGTCTGGTCAGAATAAATTGCAGATGCGTCTCATGTAGTACGCTTCACGTCGCGACCTACCTCGTGCCGACCATAGTTCTAACGACCCTCTTTACGATTATTAGAATATGCGCGTCTACTGTGCTGGGAATGCCGTCTTTCACTTCTTGATTTCTCGGAGAATTACTTTGACTTTTTCCTCTCACTCTTTCAACCGAATTTTGAGTCGTAAGTTTTTTGATTCTGGTACCGTAGGTCAGGGTAGCGAAGTACCGTTTATCAACCCCTTTATTACCTTTGCCACTTTCCGAAATAAAACCCCCGAGGTTTTAGTGACGTCTACCACTGACATCGGTACTTTTATTCTGTGAACGAGGAACCTTCTTTTAGGTACTGGTTGGATCTGTCGTAGAATTTTTCGTCTCTGTAATGAAACGGTTGTTTCTAGACAGATCAGTTTGGAAACCAAAAGGGTCACCAGTACATACCTACACTCTCAACCTGATATTTCTTTTGACTCACGGTTTCTTAACTACGAAAACTTCACACCACAACCTCTTCTGAGAATTCTCAGGGAACCTTTCGTTCCTCTAGGTTGGTCAAGTACGATTTCCTTTGGTCAGGACTCACAAGTAACCTTCCTGACTACGATTTCGACTTTGAGGTTATGAAACCGGTGGACTACACTTCTTGGTTGAGTAACCTTTTCTGGGACTACGACCCTTTCTAACTTCCACCCTCTTCCCCTGCTGTCTCCTACTCTACCGACCTACCGTAGTGGTTGAGCTACCTGAACTCAGACCCGTTCGAGGTGCTCAGTCGCTACCGGTCCTTTCGGACCGCACGACGTCTGGTACCCCAACGTTTCTCAGCCTGTGCTGACTCGTTGACTTGACTGGGTATTCACGGGTCGGAACGACCGATCCTTCACAGAGGTCCTGGTAGGGACCCTTACACCCCAGGATACAGGTCGGTCAGGACGAGTCACTACCAGTGGCTCGTAAGAGCCTCCGGATCGAGAGTAAAAGGATAGTACCCTCGCCGAAGACGGTACAGACAGGACGCAGACAGGAGGGGTGAGGACTCAGTGGGTGATTAGTGACCTGGTAGACCCTCCTAGCCCCGTGATTATCCATATTCTCTCCAGACGATTCAGAAGAACTTTTGGTCGTTTTGATTATTCGTAAGCTCTACGATCTCACTTTTATAACCTCCACCTCCGTAGTGTCGGGGATTCTCACTTGAACTGGAGACCTTTCAACGGGACTTAACGTTGTCGGGAAAGATCACCGAATCTTCAACACAACTTCTGGGAGGAAAGACTTTCTCGACTGACGGAAGGTTTTCAAACAGGGAAGAGTCGTGTCGACCCCAACAGTCCGGAAGACGGGGGAAGTGACGGGACTCAGCCCCAGGAAACGAGAGGTCTGTCCTCCCAGAATCTTCCGAAAGGTACACTACTCCTCAGGTGGGGAGACCTGTCACCCCGTTCCCAGTCTCATAGACCCTCCTTCGTAGAAGAGGTGGTCCGTAAAACGGACTCTCTACTAACCAACTGTTTCCGAGGGTGCCCTTAGAGTTCCTTCGACGGTCTTGGTCCCGAGAACGAGGAATTAAGGTGTACTACATCTAAGTATACCTGAATTAAAGGGGTCGCGACTTGTCTGAGTGGACTTGTTCGATGTCGGTAATCTACGAAGAGGGGACCGGTCGCGGAGGGGTGCTACGATCAGATCTAGAGTCACACGGACCTCGGTAAGACCAGACTACATGCTACAAGCGCATCTACGGGTGACTCGGAGCTCCGTGTCGACGGGGAAACCCTCCCTGGGGCACTACAAGTTCTTGAGTCCTCCTGAAATAGATCCGACACTTCATATTTTTCTAAGGAAATTCAACGAGTCTATACTGCCAATCTGTCGTAGTAACTGAGTCACCTATACTTGAACTCGTTTGAGGTCCTCTGTCACCTTACCCCTCGGACCGCACGGTGTCAGGTACCCCAGGGTTTCTCGTCCTGTGTTGAATCACTGCCCTTTCGTCGTCGCCTTCAACCACCTTACACAATAGAGTTACAGATTTGGGGCACCAAGACAGATGACCCTCCGTACACAGGGCCCTGACCGAAATCCGTTCCAGAGGTGTTTCGGGGTCTCCGACGACGTCGCAGACTGGACAGTCCTTCACCGCCCCCGTTCCTTTGTCTCGTCTCTGAGGGGCTCTTGGGTTTAACCCTGTTCACGCGAGTGAAGGTGATCTTGGAAGTTGAGGATCATCACTCCCGATGAAGGTCCTTTCCGGCCCCCGAGTGGCTCGAAAGACGTGACCCAACTCGTGACACTCGGTCCTCTACTCCAGCACCGGCAAGAGTCATGATGCTAGTGCTTGTAAACCACGCCTCTACTCTGCAGGGAAATCCTTTTCGTGTCTGATAACGGAACCGAGGAGACTTCTTCTACCTTCTTTTTTCGCCCTTTAGACTCTCAAATAGGCTAGAAAATCGAGACAGACGAACATGGGATGGTAAGTCGGTCGGATACCCTCTATTCCTTCCTTTTTCTTCAAAACTGTCCTACTGTCTTTCGTTTCTTCTAGGTCGTCGTCGGTCGTTAAGACTCCCCTTTGACCTCCGGTTTTTGGATGTTCGCTTCGATCCGCCTCTGCGTCCTGCACCTGCCCCTTCTGGTCTCCGACTCCTTCTGACGGTGGGAGCGGCCCGTGCCTCGTCCAGTCCCTCCCTGCACCTCCACACGATTCAGGGAGTCCGTACAGACTGACACGTTGGGGTGCCTGGCATCGGGTACGATTCCTCGGGTCCGAGGAGACGGGGACCCTAAGAGGTCCGTTCTTGTGACCTTGCCCATCGGTACGAGAGAAATTCCCTAGAAGGATTGGGTCCCTAGCTTGGGTGCAGAGAATACGGATGACGTACCCGTCTGTCCAAGAAATAGTGATCGTGGTCGACCCTTCCGGGTCTCTCCATGTACAAGGGGGGTTTTCTTTCTCCGGTCCCGACCCAACCTAACTCTGAAACGGACACAGGTGACACAAACCCCCCCGGACGCCCACTGGGGCAAACCGGTCCTGGTAACATCGAAGTCGTGAGTTGCAGACATTAGATCCCGGGAAGAGACGTTGTCTGCCCCCACTGGTCGGGAAGTAGGACGGGAGTACCCCTTTCCGAGGTTGCCTCGCCCTGTGGGCCCAAGGGGGGAAAGGAGGTATAAGAGAGAGGAGGAGGTATCTGTACATGACGCACAAATGTCGTCCCTAATTCCTCTGTGCACCGAGTGACACATGAGGGCTTTGAGTACAGGTGGACCTTGGAGTCTTCCACTGGAAGCAATCTTTATCAGAAACGACTAGATTGATCACTTCCACTCCAGTACGACCTACCCCCACCGGGATTAGGTCACTGATCTCAGTAGATACTCTCCTCTTTTCTCCCTTCTGGTACCCACTACCTACCTCCACCCTCTCTCCACGGGTGTTCGGTTCCTTACAGTTCGTCACGGTCTCCGGTCCTCCGGGAGAGATCTCGGAAGTCTCCTCCACACCGGGCCGGTTGTTAGAGATAGTCTAACGATCCCAGGGGTCTTGGCTCTCTCTTCTTTCAAAACGAGAAAATTCGGTGAGTTAGACATCATTTACCACGGTCGTCAGTATCTTTTGTATTAGTGGTACAGAAAAAACCAGGGCCAGTTCTGACGAAGGGTGATAGAAAACCACTGAGGAAAGTTAAGATCGTTTATTTTGATCCCCCTCAGAGAGTCCACCGTGTCACTATCCCGTAGATGGACGGTTCCGTCCTCTACGTCTTACCTTACCCAAGGTAGGGACCCAACCCTTCTAGGGGACCTCCTCCTCTACCGTTCGTGAGGTCATAAGGACGGACCTCTTAGGGTACCTGACCCCTCGGACCGCCCGACGTCAGTGTTTCTCAGTCTGTGTTGAATCGCTAACTTGTACGGGTTTCCGAATTTTTGCGTCTGGGTCGACCGAACCTGTCCGGGTCACCTACACTTCGAACGGGGACCCACGAGTCCGTTCTGGGTGGAGGGTCTCGGGACTCTGTCTCCTCGGTCTACCCGTGTGGACTAGCACCGTAGACCACCCTTCGTGACCAGGAAACCAGTTAAAAATCGGGTCGGAGACACACCCGTGGAGGTCACCTCGGGATCATTCTCCCAACAGGGGTCTCCGAAGACCCTCGATGACTCTTCGTAGACGAACCGACCTTCCTACCTCCCCGTAGGTCTCGAGGTGGATGTAAAGAGGTACAGGAGTTCCTTGAAACCGTGTTCTGCGCACCAACCACAGGGACCCCCGTGCTTCGTGTCCGTTAGAAACCGGAGGTGAAGAGGAGGGGTCTGAAGACTCAGGACCGAGGTTCCCCAAGATTCACCGAGAAGGGTACCGTTGTAGACTCCTGGGCAGACTCTTGTGACTCTTTGAGACGAGAGTAACACCTGAGAATGAAAAACGGACCCTCTCTCAGAACCAGAACCTACCACACAGTCAGTCACATGAGGTCTCTTTATCTTGACTGTACGGATCCCCCGAAATTACAGGCAGTCTTGTGTCTCTTCTACCCACCCACCCACCTACCCACCCACCCACCTACCTACCTACCTATCCATCTATTTACTATCTACCTGTCTATCTATCTCCGACTCTATGGTTTTGTCGTTTTTGACTCTCTTGACTTACTGATCAGGGGTACAAAATTGTCTTCAGGCTGTGTCGATAGAAGATATATAAGTAGATAGTATGGAAACTATATATCGATATATATCTATATTACAATATGGTCGGTTAAAAAAAAATTGTTTTTATCCTAAAAGAAATTCTTTAAACACCGAGTCAGTTATTCCTTAACTGGATCTTACGTTCTCATGATCCAAACTAGGAACCCAACGCTTCTGGCCATAAGAAGTCTTTAGGGTACCTGTCTCCTCGGACCACCTGAGGTCGGGTACCCCGGTGTTTCTCAGTCTGTGTTCCTTAATCCTGGGTGTCAACCCTCCGACCGTCTGGACTTTAGGTGTTCTGTTCGGTTATCAGATCTTTGAGCCCGTCCTCGCCTGCGACGACAGACCCCGTCTTAGGGAAGAAGAGATCCTTAGGAGTCCTTATAGACTCTTCTGTGTCAGTAGGATCGTGCTTGAAGTACGCCTTTCTTCGGCAAGCACTAGCTGAGACGACGATACTGGAGCCATCCTTCAGTTTGGACCCTTCTCGTAAGTAAACAGTAGACCGGGAGAACTCTAATTTGCCAAGTTTTTTGGGTCGAGAAATTCGTCAAATACCTACCCTTGGGTTTCCTCGACAGGTCCATATCGACACAGGTAGTCGGTCCGGTGTACGACCCCTCCGAAACAACTAAGTCACTTCCTCGAAAAACTCACGTACCTACAAACCATTTTCAAGTTGTCACTACGGATTTTTGGGTCGTTGATGATGTCGTGGGGTCGGACAACAGACCGTTGGGCCTTTCTTTCTCGAGAGTTCCGTCCGTTAGCACTCCGGCCGGCATCAAGGCTTATCCACTGAGTCCAGTCCGGACGATCTTTTGCATAAACGTATCGTGGCGCGAACTCTATTGCGCGATCGTCAGGGGAAAGGGGAAATAGAGACCTGTAGATGAGGTACGGGACAGGTCAGTAGCTCTTCGGGGTCTGAACAAACAAAATAGACTCGTTTGTCACCGAAGGTAATACTTGAACGAAGTTGAGAAGACTTTGGAACCTTTCCCGTGTGTGTTGTATATAAAACTATCAATCCTGGCGACACTCGGGTTTTTTGTCCTCGAAGACTATTGCACTAGTAAGACTCATCGACGGAGCATGAAAATTGTCTGACGAGCGACCCTACCTTTGTCATTTATGTCTACATCGACTACTTCTCTATAACTACGTCTATATTTAAATCTATAATTATGTCTATGTCTATACGTACATTAAAATGTATATATATATCCCTCTTTCTGTCTGCACATTTTAATTGTTTTAAATAAAATAACTCATTTGTGTGACCCCACTAAAAAAATTTCCAAAAGAAAAAACTACACCTGTTAAAATTTTCAGAAATGACTTAAATGACATTATAACAAAGATAAAATGTAAAACAAGAAAACCCGTGTTCTGTACACTCGAGAATGGAGGGACTGGTCCCTAGCCAGGACGTGGAGGACGCAACCTTCCGTTTCAGAAGTGGTGACCTTATGGTCCCGTCAGGGCGCCCCGGTAAAGCCAAAAGAAAAATTGAAAAATACATATACCCCCATATCGTCTAATTGTTTGTTACAACACTATAAAAGTTCACTTGTCCCTTCCCTGAGCCGGTATGTGTATGTCCGTAGGTAAGAAGGGGTTTGGGGCGAGGGTAGGTTCGACGGCGTCTCGTGACTCGTCTCGAGGCACGCGACATACCGTCCAGGTGCACCCGATAGGTAAAATTTGTACGCTTCTCGTCACGCACGTACCGGTGGGGGTGAGGGGTCGAGAGGGCCCGGTAAGACTTAGTGTCGAAAGGTATCTCGTAACGTGACTTTGTACTTTAAAGTCTTTGATGCTTACGAGTCGTTTTGACGAACCTCCCGTGAGGGACGAAAGTACGACGTGTTGCTACCTAGAGGATTAACGTGCCCGGACGAAGCGCGCGACAAAACAGTGACAGATCACGTGGTTTTTGACACTTGTTGTCTTTGAGTCTGTCACTCACCGACAACAAGCGAAACGAAATCACCTTCTAATTTCAGAGGTGACAATTAAAGTACAAATGCTATCGCTGACATAATTGCCGTCCTTATCTGCGACGTGAAGATAAAATTACACTTACAGTATACTTAACAAGATGCGAATAGTCTTCTCTACTCAATGTATTTTTGACTTGCACGCGGAACAAAAAGTGAAACTTTAATTCAGTAGCGAGTGACTTGGTTCGATGAACGAAAACACCCACCGAGCACGAGCGTCTTTCCACACACCTGCACGTCCGTAGTGGCGCCAAGACGTTGCGGGACTGAAGGGAAGGAAAGGAGGCACTATTGAGAGATAAAACGTCGTTGAAAGGTCAGTCCACTACGTGACACAAAACTTCCTTGACAGAAAGAACAAGTTTTTAGAATTTTTTTTTTTTTTCATAAGTCACGACATTTCTTTTTTTTTTTTAGGGAAGAAAAACAAGGTTCTTCCGTATATACAAAAGAAAAATTAACGGGTTTCACAATCGTGTTAAAATAAGATGTATTTCCGTTATAAATAAGGTCACATTTATAACGGGTCCCTATCAACCCCATTAGATATTACGTGTCCTCCCGACGACGTTCCTGGTAATCATGTTCACATAAACTTTGGGTCGGTACCGACAAGGACCTGGCCCCGAGTAAGAAGAGACGTAGAGCGGGATTTCTTATTACTACGAGCGGGAAGTCGTCACGACGCAGCGGTCCTTTAGACACCGTGACGGTGATCTCACCAGACAAGGTCCTTATGCTTAGAGGTCTCCACCACGTAAACCGTGCCGCCGGAATTATTCGGACTATAATGCACCCGTTCGTGTTTAGAAACTTTCTTCTAGTAAATTTGAGTAAAACTTTTCGTAGTACAATTGAGTAAATAAAACAGAAGGGAGAAACGAAGTATTTTCGTTAAGTCCGTTTACTTCAGAGAGATCCTCGTCCATAGGGTCTCCGTAGTGGCTGGTGTCCCGTTCAGTCTTAGGTTTCGAGAAACCATTGTTTTGTCTCTTACGGGCCCTGCAGAGTGACCATGTGGATCCAGTCCGACAGAACGAGGGCTGGTGAATGCATATTTTGTCGGGACTACGGAAGCAGTGTAATCTCGTTCGCACACACGGACGTCAGACCTCCGTCCATGGTCGGGGTTCTCCGACTCACAGTGGAGAACCGAACCGGGAGGAGCGTCGGGACCCCTGGCAAGTCCGACCTTTACGTCCACGGCACGACAGACCGAGGCGCAGGGTTTGTAGGACGTCCGGTCCGAGTCGAAGTAGACACGCAGGGAGGACCCGAGACTCCCTGTGCTTCGGTCCTCAAAAGTAGTCGTCTTGTAGAAAGTCAAAGAGATCGAAGTGAACAAATCTTTAGCTTTCTTCCCAAAAAACAAACGAAAACAGAGTCTTAAATCAAAAAAAGGTCTAAATAGTTGAAACTAAGTTCTTAATCGGTCTGTTCGGTAGACACTCCCGACGGGACCACCGAGTCCACCACTTCTAGGCGGACGTTAAGTCCTCTGGGCCCAAGCTAGGGACCTAGCCCCTCTAGGGGACCTCTTCCCTCACCGTTGGGTGAGGTCACAAGAACGGACCTCTTAGGACACCTGTCTCCTCGGACCGTGTAATACCAGGTACCCCAGTGTTTCTCAGCCTGTGCTGAATCACTGACTATACGTCCCCCGTGACACTCTCTGGTCGGTCGTTTTGGACCGGCCTCCAGCCGAGACCTCTTTACCGATCGTGACAGACACATTAGAGACTCTAAGTTCGGTTTTTCGATAAAACCAAATCTAATATACGTCAAGTCAAGTCAAGTCAAGTCAAGTCAGCGAGTCAGCACAGGCTGAGAAACGCTGGGGTACTTAGTGTCGTGCGGTCCGGAGGGACAGGTAGTGGTTGAGGGCCTCAAGTGAGTCTGAGTGCAGGTAGCTCAGGCACTACGGGAGGTCGGTAGAGTAGGAGACAGTAGGGGAAGAGGAGGACGAGGGTTAGGGAGGGTCGTAGTCCCAGAAAAGGTTACTCAGTTGAGAAGCTTAGTCCATGGGTTTCATGACCTCGAAGTCGAAATCGTAGTAAGGAAGGTTTCTTTAGGGTCCCAACTAGAGGAAGTCTTACCTGACCAACCCAGAGGAACGTCAGGTTCCCTGAGAGTTCTCAGAAGAGGTTGTGGTGTCAAGTTTTCGTAGTGAAGAAACCACGAGTCGGAAGGAGTGTCAGGTTGAGAGTGTAGGTATGTACTAGTGTCCTTTTTGGTATCGGAACTGATCTACCTGGAATCAGCCGTTTCATTACAGAGACGAAAAGTTATACGATAGATCCAACCAGTATTGAAAGGAAGGTTCCTCATTCGCAGAAAATTAAAGTACCGACGTCAGTGGTAGACGTTACTAAA
>SJYO01037955.1:59962068-60105754 GCA_006410555.1 Capra ibex
CTCAAGTGAGTCTGAGTGCAGGTAGCTCAGGCACTACGGTAGGTCGGTAGAGTAGGAGACAGTAGGGGAAGAGGAGGACGAGGGTTAGGGAGGGTCGTAGTCCCAGAAAAGGTTACTCAGTTGAGAAGCTTAGTCCATCGGTTTCATGACCTCGAAGTCGAAATCGTAGTAAGGAAGGTTTCTTTAGGGTCCCAACTAGAGGAAGTCTTACCTGACCAACCTAGAGGAACGTCAGGTTCCCTGAGAGTTCTCAGAAGAGGTTGTGGTGTCAAGTTTTCGTAGTGAAGAAACCACGAGTCGGAAGGAGTGTCAGGTTGAGAGTGTAGGTATGTACTAGTGTCCTTTTTGGTATCGGAACTGATCTACCTGGAATCAGCCGTTTCATTACAGAGACGAAAAGTTATACGATAGATCCAACCAGTATTGAAAGGAAGGTTCCTCATTCGCAGAAAATTAAAGTACCGACGTCAGTGGTAGACGTTACTAAAACCTCGGGTTTTTTTATTCCAGACTGTGACAAAGGTGACAACGGGGTAGATAAAGGGTACTTCGTTTTACGCTTGTTTAGACAGGATTCGGTAATCTACAGAGATCAGAAGCGAAGTCGAGAGGTGACCCTACAACGGTGGGTCCTGTCTGAGCCTCGAGTCCGTCTCAGCTCTGGGTTGGAGTCCTTTAGGGAACCTGCACACTGCTTGAAGCCGGTTCCCTCCCGCACCTGACCTGTCTTGGAGAGTGCGTCGCGGACTGACCGTGTGTCACCCGACACGATCCTCACGCTGAGGGTCCCCACATCTCCATCCCGGGCAGGCAGTAGCAGGGCGTCAATCGTCAGAAGAATGAGACGCCGACGACGACGACCAGCCAAGACAACACAGGCTGAGACACACTGGGGTATCTGCCGTCGGGTGGTCCGAGGGGGCAGGGACCTTAAGAGGTCCGTTCTTGGGACCTCACCCGACGGTAAAGGAAGAGGTCACGCACTTTCACCTTTCACCTTCACTTCAGCAAGTCAACCCAGGCTGATGTCGGATGGTCCGAGGAGACAGGTACCCTAAAAGGTCCGTTCTCGTGACCTCACCCCACGGTAACGGAAGAGGTAAATTTTATACTAAATACGAATTTATGTATGAGTCAGCGAGTCAACACGGGTTGTGAAACGCCGAGGTGTCTGACATCGGGTGGTCCGAGGAGACAGGTACCCCAAAGGGTCCGTTCTTATGACCTCGGTAAAAGATGAGGTCGCATAGAAGGGCTGGGTCCTTAGCTTGGGCCTAGAGGACGCAGAGGACTTGACCGCTCACCTAAGGAATGGACGGCTCGGTGGCCCCTTCACGTGTGTGTGTGTGTGTGTGTGTGTGTGTGTGTTGCAACAAAAGTATTCTATCTTAAATGAAACGGAAGTCAACGACAAACCCAGGAAACCTAGGAAAATATTTGAGATTTTATTTTTATCCCTAGAGTGACTAAGAAAAAGGATATAAAACTTCGTAAAGTGGTAAAATTGTGAGATCCTTAAAAAAAGAAGAAACATATAAGAAAGTTTGACAGGAAATTTTTTTGATTGTACTATTTGTATCTTATTACTACCTTAGTGGATCTTCCTATTTTTCATTATTTGACGATAATACAGTAGTAGGAAACAAAAAAGACACACACATACACATACACCACAAGTTTTATAAAGTGACAGAAAGGTCTTATACATTTTGACTGGACTGTTGAAAGAAACATGAAACCAAATCAAAATAACTTTTATAAATTCTCAAGTCTTCAAAAGTCTAAGACGGGTTTTACCATCTTTCTTTTCTCTACTTTCACTTTCTACAGAGTGGTATTAATCCGTTGAGCCTTCCAATTGTGTATCTACAGTCGCGAGACTTTAGAGTGTCGTACGCGTCACCGGATTTACACAAAAGAGTTTGAACTCTTAGATACTCACTTGTTACGGAGGACGTCTGTTTCCCCTCTGTGCCATGACAGTGGGTTCCCCAGTGGGTTGTCGTTCCCAATGTAGTCCGTCGACTGACCCTGTTCTGGGACGTGGTAGGACAAACCGATTTACCTTCCACTACGATTGGAACGTTGAAAATACTATGACTACTACAAAAACGCACTTTTACATGAATTATGCCAAGAATTCACCTGTTTATCATCCATGCACGTATATATTTTACTAACCTTCTTTTGTCTACTACATTTTGACTTTTTTTAGTAATCTAAATAAGAAAGTTAATTCCTAATATGTTGATTATTACTTTTAACAAACTTTGATACCTCGTTTCTTCTACCGGTGAAAGAGAGAAGTTCTTTAATACTCCACAGGTTTTAAAATTTTTGAAGGGAATTCATAACACAAACTTACCACGTTTGAGCTTTTCTTGAGTTTCTTTCGAGGCCCGGGCCCGGGGTCGGGTCTGACCCACAGTGAGGGGCAGGACTCGGGAGGGGCGTGACACGAGACCTAAGCCCCAAGAGGAGACCCGGGGGAGTGAGAGTGAGACGGGTTCTGAGAGAGGTGGGTAGTCGGGCCGAAACCTGTCTCCGACGGCGGGACCGGAACAAGAGGACCCTCCGCTCTCCTCCTTGGTCCGGCCCGAGACACGGACGAGACCTCGGGGAAATGACCCGGCAAGGAAGGTTCCGGAAGCCTACCGCGACACACCGACCCTACCGCCTCGTTCCGTGCGACCTCCGAGGCCCCAGCATCGGTCTCAGTCCTCCGGCCCTGGGGAGTCCTCGTACAACGGTGTCGCACAGGTTCAGGTTTCCCGGTCGCTTCCCACTGAGTCCCCACCCGAAGGGATCTGACGGGGTTTGACCTCCGGAGCGTGTGGACCCGGACGGAGACCCCTCCTCCCGACTGGACTCAGGGTCTCGAGTGCACAGACTGGGCGAGAGACACACAAGTGTAGGACTGGGGACGAGGCCTCCGTGAGCGATCCTCGGTGGACGAGACACGTGTGTCATCCACTCGTTATCTTACAGTCACCTCCTTAGAGTCGTAAATTGATTTTACGTCGCTAAGACGTTCACGAAACTTTCTTCGGGTCTCGGACCCCCTCCCGAACCCCTGTCTCCTCCGCCCAACCCAATCGCAAGAAAGACGTGGACTAAAAGAAGACTAAACACAGTCTCGGACTCTTCACAGGTCTTTCGGGGGAAACGAAACAGTTTCATTACCTTAAGATAAACCCAGGAGCTCTAAGATTCCTCTCATTGACCTAGAAACTGCTCTGAACCCGCGACCTTTTCGTCTCAAGAGATTCGGAAGTAGGGGGTCAAGGCTAGGGAAAGCAGAAAGAGAGACTTAGACGACTGGAGTTTCGAATTCCTTACAACAGAAATTTTTTTTTTTTCTTTCATTTCTTCTTTCTTTCTTTTTCCTACCCTCCTTCCCTTCCTCCCCCTTCTCTCCTTTCTCTTTTCTTTCTTTTTCTTAGCACTATGTACTGATTACAAACGTGTAGTTTTATAAAATGAAACTACACGTCTGTGTCCGAATGTTTTGTTTTATTATCATTTGTTATTTCCTTCGTTTTAAGTTTTGGTTCATTTATAAATTTTCGAGTTACGTCACCGGTCACAGATATTCAGGACAGATACAACGGTGTAAAAGATGGTCACTCATATGCTAGGTAGAAGACAAACTTCGCGTGACGTGCGAAGAAGGAGTAGAGGTTCCGTCATATGGTCCTCTTGACGGAAGAGGATTTTCAATGCAGGTGTATCTTGAAGACTTACATCAGAAGGAACCTCCACCCCAGAAACGTCTACATTATTTAATTCTACTTCAGTGTGACCTCATCCACCCGGGGTTTGGTCACTGACGTCAGGAACGTCCTTCGACCCCGGTACGTCTGGTCTGGCCTTCATGGCGGAGTCCTTCTGTGCCCCTCTTTGGTCTCCCTGGGCCTCCGTTCCGACCCTTTGTGTCCGGGCGGCGGGTGGCCTTCGGCCTCCTCTGCTGTTCCCCGGGAGGGGTCCCGAAGACCCCTCGAGCCGTCACGGTCGTGGACTACGGACTGGTGACGCTCCCTCATTCACACCGAAGTTCGACGGGTCAAACACCAGTAAACGACGTCGTTGTCGTCCTCCGAACGGGTCGACCGGGGAGTTGAGCGTACGGGCGGTTCGGGGCCCGTGAAGACACATCTCCTTGTGGTCCACGGACTCTTGGGGACATTCGTTCCAGATGGTCCTTGCCCGTGGTAGGGGGGTGGCCCGGGCCATGCGTCTCTCAAGTGGCCTGCTCGTCGACGGATCGTCTGGGAAGGCACCAGTGTGGAGTGGGGAGTCGTGGGAGACCTACCTCGCGTGACCGAGTCTCGGGGACCCTCTGAGTGGACCTCAAACCCCCACGAGTCACCGTCGTCCCGGCCCGTCGTGTCTCTCTTACACCCACAAGGGCCTTGACCGGAAGGCGAGACGTCCTAGCACTCCGGAGGTCCCGCCCCTGGTCGGAGACGACGGGGGCGCAGTGGCGTGCCGATACGTCTCAGGCCCCTCCCTGGGGGTCCCCGGTCCGCTTGTGCGTGTCCCACGGCCCGTGTCCCGGACGGGAATCAGTCTCCTGTGAGTACTGGTCGGCTGAACTCTCCGACCACCGAGCAAAGTACGGACCTTGGTATAAGTAGAAATTCATTCAAGTTACTACTCGGACCCCTGAATTGTTTTTTCCCCAAAGACGTCTGTACCTACAAACCTAGTTCAGAAGAAACATTCTGGATTCAACACCCCTCCTAACTCCAACACAGAAAGACAAAACGTCGAAGGGGAACCCCACATTAGACGGATTACGGGGCTCAGAACTGGACTTTGGCGGTGTGCCTTACCGAATGTCCGCCCGGGGGTTTGAACACACGGTCTTCGTCCGAGGACCCCACCGACCCGGTTGGGACGTCCCAGTGGAGTCCAGAGGGACTCCTCCTGGGCCGAAGGTTCGTTCCCCGAGAACGTCCCCTCGGGGGGGTCTCCCGTCGGCACTCCCATACCTCCACGGCCCTTCGTGGGGACCTTAGTCCCTCGGTCCTGGTGACCCGACGGTCGTCACTTCTACGGCTTCCGGGTGTCTCTCGTACGTCTTTCAAGGTCTTCTTAAACCTTTGCACGACCCGTATGTGTGTGTGTGTGTGTGTGTGTGTTTGTAAAAGTTCTCCGAAATAAAGTAGGCTGTAAAGATTCTTTGGTTCCTAGAATTTATGTGTTCACGGGGCTTAGAATCGTTGTTTGTGTGTTCGGGGGCGGGGACCCGTCGCACGGACTCGGAGACACAGTTTGTGTGGTGGACCGCAGACACATAGAATCGGGTAGAGGACTCCGACCTCTCTTTAATGGGAGGTTCCGCCACGTCCCTGGTAGTGTTCCTAAGTAGTAGATGACCTATCTCGTGACGATAAAGTTGTAGGTACAAGTCCTATTCTACGTTACCGACTGTCCGGTTCAAAAGACGTCTAAAGCGATATACATCGAGAATATAAAGTTCGACGAATTAATCTGAGGACCGACTAGTCTTCAGTGTATTACTACCCAACACGAATAATACCTCAATAAGACATCCTGGTTTTAATTATAAAAGTAACGTATCATATTTATTCATAATCCTTCTGGTGTAAAAAAAAAGTTTTTTTGGTTTCATAAATTTATGAATTTTCCCGACCAAGGGTGGCTACCATCTATAAAAAAAAATTTACCATGATGTACTTTGAACGTTTATGATACATGTAGTAAAAACTTATTTACATACGGACTCTACTCTTCTAAAACCTACCCTTTTAAAACTAATCTCTCCTTAAATAAGAGGGTCCTCTCTGAATCTCACTCCTTCAGGTTAGGTCTCTTCTCCAGATTGACCCCTGGATGGGGTGGGGAGTGAGACTGGGACCAGTTTAATGGGACGCGAAGGGTAGTTAAACCTCTTCCGTTACCGTGGGGTGAGGTCATGAGAACGGACCTTTTAGGGTACCTACCTCCTCGGACCACCCGACGTCAAGTACCCCAGTGATTGTCGACCTGTGTTGACTCGAGGAGTGAAAGTGAAAAGTGAAAGTACGTAACCTCTTCCTTTACCGTTGGGTGAGGTCACAAGAACGGACCTCTTAGGGTCCCTGACCCCTCGGACCACCCGACGGCAGATGTCCCAGCGTGTCTCAGCCTGTTGCTGACTTCGCTGAATCGTCATCATCAGAGTAGTTAAACGAAAATAAGAAGTTACGACCGATCTGTTAGTCTTCCAAATTACTGGAAGATGACTAGACCAGAAATAAATTTCGACACTATAAAGTAAATGACACTTATAAAACCGTCACCAAAATAAAAGAAAAATTATAATGTCACTTTATACTTAATAGGACTACTGACTCCTACAACCGTGGAGGAATTTAGACAATAACAACGAACCAACGATTCGATGTAGGTCGAGAAACACTGGGACACCTGACGTCGTGCAGTCCGAAGGGACAGGAAGGGGTAGAGGGTCTCAAACGGGTTTGAGTACAGGTGACTCAGCCACTGCGGTAGGTTAGTAGAGTAGGAGACAGTGGGGGAAGAGGACGGGAATTAGAAAGGGTCGTAACCCCAGAAAAGGTTATTCGGAATTTAGGTTCAGACACATTTACGTACAGACGTATCGACTCCTGGAGTCCCACCGACGACTTCATGACCCAATATGTTCCGTGTAGGTAACCCGGTTCGGAAGGAGACCAACGTGATTACTTTAACCTTTGTCGCGAATCGTAATAAAAGAAAAAGTAACACCTGAGAGGAAGGTTGTAGGAAATTCATAGGAAGGTCTTGAGGTTTTCTGTCTATTCACTTTTCCGTTAATAAGTGTAAAGACTATAAATCTATCGAAATGTCTGCATTTAGTACCTCTTTGCTGTTCCTAGTCGTATACCTTTTCTCAGACTACCGTGGTTAACAAAGGTTTTTTAAAGAATGTCCCTAATATAAAAATAACAAGAAACAACTGTAGTGAGATCGATTAATTTGTGACAGACGGAAAATTTAAGGTACTTACTGACAAGTATTTTACTGTTGCACAAGAGGTAGATGTGACAATTCGAATATTTATGATTTCGAGAGGGTACTTTCCTGTTTCTATTCTTTAAACCGTCGTAAGTACATAAAGAGAAATGTAGGTTGGCAAGTAATAAATTACAAAGGACTCACCGACGGGAGACGGTCACCGTCGTGGTTCTAAGACATCTTTTTCACGGCTCACTCTCTCCGTCTTTCAGATCGAAGGACCTCGACCGTCAGACACACCGGGATACGATAAGATATGCTTCCCCGATCGAGACGTACAAAAGTGTCGTAAAGGATGTGAAATTGAAACTTCTAAATATCTTCTTATAAAATGTGATTGTCTATAGATACGTTTTACACGTAATTCATAAAATGTGTGTGTGTGTGTGTGTGTGTGTGAATGTTCCCACACTTTCCTTGAGACTTTACAAGTTTTATTCTTAAGACTCTTAAGAACAATTTTTTCTGATATATATAGATATATATACACACACATATTGACTTAGTGAAATGACATATAGACTCTGATTATTTTGTAACATTTAATTGACATAAAGTTATTTTGAAGTCCTTTTACTTTCTTTTTTATCAAGACTTTCTATAGGTTGTTCGTTCAGTACTTTTTCTTGTCATCCCCTGCCTTTTTGATTCATTATCCTTGTAACCTAGGGTTCCACGGACCGGATACTTTGGAAATAAAGACACAGATGAGGTAATCGAGAAAATTTTAGAGACACCAAGATAAAGATCTTTCTCTGGCGTAAATTTACTGACTGTTACACGACCTGAGCGGGGCGAAAAGTAAATATTTCCAAATGACACCCCGTAACGAGTCACGAAGTCACCCGATCTCTGTGTTTGTACGTTTTAGGTCAGGAGCAAACAACAGTTTTGCTAGACCTCAGTCAATGATTGACCCCTCGGCACTTGGTTCCGTTCCGTCACTTTCTGACTTGGACCCTCACAAGGGAGGTGTCTACTCCCTCGTGCTGGTCGTAGCACTTAAAAGTTCATTCCCTGTTTAGTAAAAGTTTCTTTTTTTACACAATCGAAGTTCGGATTCCGTGTTTTAGGGTCTGTAAATCGAAGAGACTCCTATTTATTCCTGGGGAGTCACTCTAATTCCTTTAGGTTAGTTGTTTTAAGTGGAAAAAAAGGAAAATCAGAGTCAAAGGAGTAGATGGTTAAAATACCTAAACATACTCTATGAAAGATCCCGGAACGAGGACGTTTTTTTTAGGTACTGAATTATCAAAATCTGTTTTCCACTAACTTGTTAAAAAAAGATATTTTTTTCAAAATTTTATATAAAAAAAGACCTATAAACATCTTACATTGACTTTCACGTGAATGTAAAAGACCTTTCGTGAAGGACTAGTCTCTCTTCGAGTGCACTCGAGACCAGGACTCTACGGTTGGTACAAGAAACCTATTAGACAAAAGGTCTTCTCTTGCTCCGTGGGGACAGTACTTGGCAACTCACGGAAGAGGAGGTAGTCGCTGATTTGTAGACTACTTTCCGAATTTTCCAGTGTCAAATTTAAAGTAAAAGGTTGGTGTGGACTGTTATATGAACAAGTCATTTAAATAACAAGTAAAATTTTTAACAGTCGTAAAACCGGACCCAAACCTTATTAGATCGTTTTAATAAATCTTAAAAAAAAAGAGAAGAGAAGAGAGTACATTTTATTTCTATAAAAATTACAAACACCTATTGGTGTTTCGGATCTTTCATTTTTAATTGAAGGAAGTTTTACAGACGTCGGGAGTCTGTTAAACCCCTCGTGAGAATTACAAAGGATCCTAAGAAACAATTCGACTCCTGACCCTGATCCCAAGCCCGGTCAAGATGCGATTGGTGTCCATGTTTTGCTTCCCTCTCTGGTCCCATACTCTTTACTATAGTATTACGTCGTCAAATAGTCTAGTTTAATTATGTTTTTTCCAGGTGTGACTTGGTCTCTAGAGTCGAAGTGTAGTCCTGTCCTGCAGGAGGTTGACACACAGCCCCGTCGAAAGGTTCGACTCGACTAACTTTTGTGACTCCTAGACTGGTGTCAATCCCACTCCCCACCTCGTACAGAGTCGACCCCAACCGAAGGGGAAGTCTCCCTCTAAGTCCCTTGTGACTCCGGTATTTTAATTCTTTATTTCATGTTGTGAAGTCTATCACCGTAACCCGAAGGGGCACCGAGTCTACCATTTCTTAGACGGACGTCACGTCCTCTGGGCCCAAACTAGGGACTCAACCCTTCCAGGGAACTTCTTCCCGTACCGATCGGTGAGGTCATAAGAGCGGACCTCTTGGGGTGTCTGTCTCCTCGGACCAACGTCTCAACCTGTGTTGAGTCACTGATGGTGAAAGTGAAGGACCACTTGGCGTCGAGTGACGTGACCCGGTCTACTGGCGCAGAACGATCTCTTCCAAACATTGTGAAAGGTACGTCTCCAACCCGGGTGTGGTACCTGTGTTTCCGTACCAAGCCAAGAGGACTAAAGGACTGTGCTCGAGAGAGAGGTAAGAACTGACACGAAGTCTTAGACGGGTTCTACAACTCAAGAAAGACTCTTTATTTGTATTTCACTTTCACTTTCACTTCAGTGAGTAAGCACAGGCTGAGAGACGCTGGGCACCTGACATCGGGTGGTTCGAGGAGGCAGGTACCCTAAGAGGTCCGTTGTCATGACCTCACCCAACGGTAAAGGAAGAGGTCCCCTAGAAGGGCTGGGTCCTTAGCTTGGGTCCAGAGGGTGTAACGTCCGTCTGTGAAATTGGAGACGTGGTAGTCCCTTCGGGAATTTATGTTCTTATGTCAGAGAGTCCTTTGGAGAATATCTCTGTGTCTTGAAGTCTAGGTTCATGATTGTAGTTTCTAAAGTTCCCTCCTTTCCTTCGGTCCAACTTTCTTCTTCCCCCTCCTCCGCCCTCTCCCCCCGCTTTCCCCACCGGAATGTCTGTAGAAGACGGTGGACGTCTATGGGTCCGCAATGCCCTGAAAAGGGACCCGGAGGTCTCTTCCCTCCTGACCTTGAGTCGGGATGGTCTTTAGTCTTGGTCTTAAGCTCAAGAGACGGTTCTCCTCCACTAGTCAGAGGTTAGGAGTCGAGTCCGACTCCCGGGAAGTTGGTCTAAGGACGAAGGTCCTGGTCCCCTGATCTTTTTGGTCCTTCCTATCCTTCCCAATTCCTCTCCTTCCTCTCTCCCTTCCCCTCTCTCCAGTTATCGCAGAGAACAAGGAATGGCCAGCCCCGTGAGACCGGTCAACAGACGCAGTCCTCCTCTGGTCCCTGTTTTCCCAGGGTCCACACCGGAGACCCAGACCTGGTAACCGTCCGTTCGACCGGGGACTCATGGGGCTCACCAGTCCTACGGTCAGAGTCGCTTCTTCTCAGGGGCGGTCTCAGTGTAAACAACGTCCTTCTCCCTAGGGAAGGTCCCGGGCTTTGACCCGAGGACAGATTGTGAGCCTTTACTTAATAGGCTCCTCTGTGTTCACGACTGTTTCGTTCTCTAAAGTGACCCCTTTCCCGTGGGCCCCCCTCTCGTCGTCCCACTCCCTCGGGTCCTCTTTGTCCTCGTAGCTTTTTCTTTTGTCCTCTCTTTCCCTTTCCCTCCTTTTTGGACGTTCGACCAAAGCTCAGCCACCGACGATTCCCTAGGTCTCAGTGTCGGTGCTTCGTCGTCGTCGCGGCGGGACGCCCTGGGCACGGGGAAGACACCGGCACCTCCAGAGGTTCGTGTCGTCACTAGTAGTATGTGACGAGATTAGGTCCTCCCCCTGTGATCCGACTAAGAACGACCAAGGAAGAGTTCTATTCTCATCTCTATTAAAGCACAAACATCATAGAAATGAGAGGGACAGGGACACTTAGATAGGGACCTTCTGTAGGGACTTGAACTTAGGGACATCTCCCAAATACATACCTTTTGACTTACTATTCCTGGACTTCGGTTCGGAGATATTGACAGAATTTTATCTTAGTTTTAGTATACTTTGATAATGTCTAAGACCTCTTTTGTCTCATAGTCCATTGACCTTCTTCACAGCCTACCTTGCTTTCCTCCCAACTTGTCGCGTCATACCTGTCGTCGGCGAAGCGTCCGACGGGCCTCTGGTCCAAAAGGAAGGAGGAAAAGGAGGAGCTTCACTCTCTCGACTTCTCCTCACCCTGTACAGAGTTATACCGCCCCTTCCGTTCCTCGAGAGTCTTCGTGCGTGCCGTGGTGTCTCTGTACCACCTGCTTCGTCTACTGTGTTGTTTCTGCCAGTGTGTTCCCGACACGCAAGTATAGACACCAGAATTGATGTGATCGGGGTAAGATAGATCTCGACAAGGTAAATATAGAGGAAATCCTTTTTTTTTTTTTTTTTGTGCATCAAACTTTTCTAGTCAAATTAAGTGGTGAAACAGCGTCTCGGGCGTTAACGAAGTACGACGTTGTGTGGGAAAAGTCAACCAGTCGAAGAAGCAAGAGGAACATGAACTTCGTTCGTTAAGTGACGTATCCTAATTTTCGTAGTAAGTCTTCACCCAGTCTCTGTAACCGTAGGATACACAATGTTTGGCAGGGTTGTTAGTTGAACTTTTGTTCCGAAGTATGGTCAAAGACTTTCGGATTGGGACCAATTCTTCAGTGTGCGGACGTTATTCCGGCAGTCACGTCGTTGTGTGTCCTTGAACACGTGTCTCAAATTTTGCCTCTATGCACCTCTCCTTCACAGTCCGTCCGCCCTTCACGAGGATACGAACCGTCTCTGGTACAGGTGCCCCCACACAGTCGCACCTACTGGATATCTACCTGTTTACGGTCCGACACTTCCCGGGACTCTCTTCTTCGGAAGAGAGATAGGACACCCGTTACTCTCGGGTACCTTACGAGAGTAAGGTACCTCTTCCCACCTCTTTATGTGGAGACTATCCAGAGTTTGTCCTGTTACTATTTTTATAAGACTATTATACTAGTTGCACTACCTTGATCCTGGACTCCGACACCGTCATATGCTTCTTCTTCTGTCCTTTCTAATTCCTTTACAAGTCCTCTCAACTTTCGAAACACCACCTAGTGTTGGTCTGAAAGTTCCTCTCACGTTCTACGTCCACAGACCCCCTATCACATTTTTTTTTTTTTCTTGTGGTGTTAATGTGTTTTCATAAAATGTCTTAGATCTATTATAGGGTTCTTGAGAGTCTATTAACGGAACACATGACGTCTTGTTCTTTGTGTAAGTAAGATTAATGTCTGCTGTAAAATATAACTCTTTTCGTTTTGTTTTCGTTTTTGATTAACTTTTATGATCTTACCTCTTTTTCCATTAGAATTTGTAACAACCACCCTTATGTTTAACCACGTCAGTGACACCTCTTGTCATACCTGTAAGAAGTTTTTAGATCTTAATCTCAATGGTACACTGTGTCGTCACGATAAAGACCCACACATGGTTTCTATTTTGTTTCGTGATTGAACTTTTCTAAGTATCGGTGTAGTAAGTGTTAACGGTTCTATGTCTTCGTTGGCTTCACAAGTAATTGTCCACTTACTTACTTCTGCACCATATGATGACGACGACGACGACGACTCGGCGACGTCAGTTCAGGCTGGGACACGTTGGGGTATCTGCGGTCGGGTGGTCCGAGGGGGCAGGGCCCCTAAGAGGTCCGTCCTTGTGACCTCACCCGACGGTAAAGGAAGAGGTTACGTACTTTCACTTTTCACTTTCACTTCAGCAAGTCAGTACAGGCTGACACACGCTGGGGTACCTGACGTCGGGTGGTCCGAGGGGGCAGGTACCCTGAAAGGTCCGTTCTCATGACCTCACCCCACGGTAACGGAAGAGGCTTACCTTATGACGAGTCGGTACTTTTTTCACTTTAACACGGCAGACGTCGTTGTACCTACCTGAACCTCCCGTAATCGGGTTCACGTCGCTCAGGTTGTCTCTTTCTGTCTGCGACATAGTGAATCCACACCGTAGTGAACGGCACCTTAGATTCTTTATTTTGTTCGATCACCCATATTGTTTCTACTTAGTCTACGTGTCCGTGTCTCTTGTCTGATCATCAATGGTCATCCCTCTCTCTTAGTCTCCCCCCCGTCGCATTCCCACTCCCTGATTTCTCCGTGTGTCACAGTGCATATTTTGTATGTCGGGTACTCCTGTATAACGTGTTGTGTCTCTGGCACGGGTCATAAGATATTGGCATTTACTTCGTGTTAGAAATTTTTTAACACTTAGCAAGACGACATGAGGACATAGCTTATATTATAGTTAGTAGTTAATATGGAGTGATCTTTATTTAATCGGGTCTCTTTTCTTTTATTTCGTTTAATACTCTGGTATCTTATTTTAAACCATTCCACCGACCTATATTTTATTTATATGTTTCGGTATCAAAAGGAGATATGAAAGTTATTAATCTTTACTTTCACTCTTGTCTATTAAGATAAAAAGGTTATATTGCTGTTGACACGTTATGGATCAAATTATTCTTTCTACTTTCTAGGTGTGATATTTAGGATCTTTTCTTGTATTGTGTCCTGACCGTATATAATCGGTGTTTATAGTAAAGAAACCCATCCTTTTGAATTTTAGTATGTTTAAGAAGGGTTTGTTATATGTGTATACTACGTGAAAATTAGTCTTCTTTTGAAATAAGACTTGACTTGTCTTAACAAACTGTCCGGTGCACATTCCGTGTCTGAACAAGTGACTCTAAGGTGTAAGAGGTACGTATAGTGGTAGACGAGACGAACTTTGGTGTACTGATCGAACCGGTTGCCTAACATAAACTCCTGATGCAAAAATAAGTGAAGAGAAAACATGTCTATTTAAGTCTTCGACGTGAAACTTTACCGTCGCGGCGTTCACGGTGTTTCCTCCTGGACGCAGACACCTGGAGTCGACCTCCTCGCGACGTGAGCGGGTGAGGAGGACGCCTCAAACGTTCTCCCTGTCAATCGATTGAGGAGACGACTCACTTAATAATTTCGAAGTTCCAATCGACAAAGAGGAAGCGGATCGACTTAGATTTACTTCGATATACCCTTCCGTGCATAAAATCTTATTGACTTGAACCGTGACACAAAATTTTACATGTACTTCGGTGCTTGTCTTGTTCGCCGTGGTGACCCCCGTCCTCGGGTGCTATCACCCAGATCTCTTCGTCGTTCACACACGTGTTTGTCTCCCACTCCTTCCTCGATAAAGTCGAGTCCTGCCCCTGTACCCCATGAATTGTTTGGCACAACCGTATTGTTCAAGTAAGTCTTCTTCTGTTTCGATTTACAGATGAATATGGTCTCAGTTTGTTTTAGAAGTTTTTGTATGTCCTTAAGACTGTTCACAAACCTTCTATAAAACACGATAACTGTTGGTTTCTCGGTATTTAATCTCCGTCTAGATAAACCGGCGGCAAGTCAAGTCAAGTCAAAGAGTCAGCGCAGACTGAGAAACACTGGGGCACCTTACGTTGTACGGGCCGAAAGGACAGGTAGTGGTTGACGGTCTCGAACGAGTCTGAGTACAGGTAGTTCAACCACTACGGTCGACTAGTAGAAATTTTATACCATTCTTTATTATATTTATTAGTCTTTGTTTTTTACAGGACCTTTTATTATAAACGTTTTATGTGTTTGTCGTTTCTTATATATAGTGGTCATAAAATGTTTAACGTTTCTTCTTCTGTTCGTTTTTTATGAAATACCTCGTAACTCAGTGTCATTCCTCTTCCGTTACCGTCGGGTGAGGTCACGAGAACAGACCTTAGGGTACCTGCCTCCCCGGACCACCCGACGTCATGTACCTCAGCGACTCAGCCTGTGCTGACTCGCTGAAGTGAAAGTGAAAGGTGAAAGTACGTAACCTCTTCCTTTACCGTCGGGTGAGGTCATAAGAACGGACCTCTTAGAGTACCTGCCCCCTCTGACCACCCGACGGTAGATACCCCAGCGTGTCTCAGCCTGTGCTGACTTCGCTGAATCGTCGTCGTCGTCTCAGTATCGTTTGTATTAGGCTCACCGGTCATCTGCACACTTTTCTTCGACTTGGGGTAATAGTCTCTTTACGTCTAATTCTGTCATCACTATTTCGAATTTTTTTTTTGAGGGGATTTTATCGTTTTAACAATTTTACGTCATACCGATCATACCTACACTGACGAACTTTTATCAGTAAAAGTATTTAATGACCATCCTTAAACTTAACGATGTCGGACAATCTCTCAGTAACTAAGTTGTTTCTACACACACGAGAAAAGGTTGTCAGAAACAACGACAACCATTTTATTCTATGTCTTTACATTTTTCGTTATTATACATTCTTATGGACTTGTTCTTATAACATACATGCATAGTCGTCCTTTTTGGGTCCTGACTACCTTGATAGTAACGTGCTAATCGTTCTTACTACACTTATCGAGAACCGACCCTCTTACGGACCCTACGACACACTTCCCTCTTTTGAGTCAAGGCCACATGACTCAAACCATACTAGAAGGAGACTTTTCGATGCACTGTTGTACCATTGAGACACACACGACGACCCAAATGCATTCGAGAGCTGGTGTAGCACGATTCCTCTCGATGGTGGGCACAATTGACCAATTGGAGACTTTGCCTAGGTCTTCTCCTTTTCTTTAACCTTTCTTTAAGTGGTAGGACACATCTTCTCCTTTCTATGATTGGGAAATTTCGACTGAAGAAAGATGAACAACCATAGTGATCACTACGACGACGACGATTCAACGAAGTCAGCACAGGCTGAGACACGTTGGGGTGTCTGCCGTCGGGTGGTCCGAGGGAACAGGGACCCTAAGAGGTCCGTTCTTGTGACCTCACCCGACGGTAAAGGAGGAGGTTACGTACTTTCACTTTTCACTTTCCCTTCAGCGAGTCAGCACAGACTGAGAAGCACTGGGGCACCTGACGTCGGNAACGAAGTCAGCACAGGCTGAGACACGTTGGGGTGTCTGCCGTCGGGTGGTCCGAGGGAGCAGGGACCCTAAGAGGTCCGTTCTTGTGACCTCACCCGACGGTAAAGGAGGAGGTTACGTACTTTCACTTTTCGCTTTCCCTTCAGCGAGTCAGCACAGACTGAGAAGCACTGGGGCACCTGACGTCGGATGGTCCGAGGAGGCAGGTACCCTAAAAGGTCCGTTCTCGTGACCTCACCCCACGGTAACGGAAGAGGCTCACTACTACTCATATATAATTTTGATTATTGATCCCAAACTGTTCTCTTTCGGGACTCCCATACCTTTCAGATAGTCCAAACCTCCGTCCTGACCCCCGATCCGCCTTTACCTCAGTCGGAGAGACGTCAGGAACCTTTGGAGCCCTTCCTATGCGCTCTCCGTCCACGCTCGACCATCGTCCGGGCACGAGACGACCCAGAGTGGACTTGCCTTCCCTTTGCGAGCTCCACTCACGACGACTCCTGACGTGTACGACGGCACGCGCCGCAAGGCGGTCCTCGACGCCCGTCGAGAGGTCGGACCGGGCCCGCCCGAGGATCGTGACCGTGTACCTCCGTTCCGCTGTCAGAGGGAGGCGTTAAAACACGAAAAAGACATTTATTCCTCTTGACTCGTAAAAAATACATTAACTCATTCTATAATAGTAATGCAAATTCAACTCTTCGAATTACTATAATGACAATGATATTGTTATAGTAAGACTGATACCACGCCAATGACACGAAGAAAGAGAAAATTAATTAAAAATGACCGGAAATCGACGACATGTTACAACACAGACGAAGACGACGTGTCGTTTTAATCTGTCGTCACACACACGCACACACACACACACACACACAATCAACGAGTCAGTGCGGACTGAGAAACGCTGGGGTACCTGACATCGGGCGGTCCGAGGAGACAGGTACCCTAAGAGGTCCGTTCTTAAGGAAATAGGTACCCTAGAAAGGGTGGGTCCCTGACTTGGGTCTAAACGATATAAAATCCGTCTAGAAATGGTAGACTCGGCGGTCCCTTACGCACACACACACACGCACACACACACACATGTATATATAGAGGACGGAAAACCTAAAGGAAAGGTAAATCCTGTGATGTCACGTAATGCATCTCAAGAAAATCCATGTAGACTATGAAACAGAGACCTCTCTGAACGACGCACCGACGGGCTGAAATGTCTTTCCTGGTCTCCACGGACACTGGGACCGAACCAGGGAACGACCAATGGTGAGGTACCGAGTCAAGGGAGTGGCATTTTCGGAAGTCTTGAATATACGTAGTCTCTATTGTCAGTGTTTTAAGGATAATCCACCATTTATGAGTCAGATGTGTCTACAAGAAGAACATTTTCAGTAAGAGAACCATTAACTTTAAAAAAGACCCTCGTATTTAATTGTCTTACCTTTAATATTTAATAAAATATCACGAAATCGAAAGTTTTATTTCTTTTCAACGAGTAAAATACCCAATAATCAATGTTTTACAGATGTTCCTATACAAACTTTAATGACCCGGCAACGGTATGGTGGAACAAAATTATAATTACTACTACCACTATTATAGATATTTTTAAAACTATTTTCTTAAAGTCGGTAGTCTATCCATATTGGATGTTAACGACATACAATTTGAATTAGTGTGTTGTTTGTCACAGAACTATAAACGTTAATAATGTTGTAGGTTACTTTTCACAATCTTCAAACTGAGACCTCTCCCCCACCCACCCTCTTGTCGGATAATCGGGAACGTCCGTTACTAAATTTCTAAAGTCCTACTTCTTTCTGAACAGACCAAACAAAAGGCATTTGGTCGTGTTTAGATCCATTTGTTCCTCAGGACCACGTAATCGAAGTCACTGTATTAAAAACTCTGTTTACCGCTCTATCAAACGACACCTTACTATTCGTTAACAGGATGAAATGATGGCGGATGAAGGATTAGTAAAAATTTCAGATTTATACACTTATTTGAGTTTTGGGGAGGCGTCACTACGACAATGAATAGGTTGACACAGTTGAACGACACTATACGGTTCTAGTCTACGTAAATACGACACTGATCTTGTCGATGGGGTCTTCATGGGTGTACCCGTAGTTCACGGAAGAGTGTGGGGCTTTCAATTGCTCGGGTTAATCTTGGACCGCACAGACTCGGTCCGAGGGTCGTAGGAGGTACTTTCCGTAGATCCACACTTTCTTTCCCGATGTTTCGTCTCAAATTCCCGTCGAGTCAAATTTCATGTCCATCAATTTAGGATAGAGCCCGAAACAAAGTGAGCGTATTTCTTAAGGCCCCCACCCCAGAAGCTAATTCCGAGGAGAGACAGGAACGAAGTGTGAGAGGATTTACGACCTTTCTGTCCTTCGATTCTGTTGGTATCAAGGGTCTCTTCAAGACTTGACTGCAGACGTCCAGTCGTGCAAGGGTTCACACAAGGTCTTTTGATCGTACGCCCTCCCAAAAGACGTCAAATTTTGTTGTCGTCGTTGTTGTTAAGTTACGGGCAATCCAACACCTTAAGATCAAATTTCTGTTCGTACAGAAACAAAAACGAAATTTGGAACGAAGGAAATTGCGAAAAGGTCTTAACAATAATAAAAAGACCTAGAGGTACTGCACCCGACCTGTAGACTCTCTCGTCTAGTTGAAACTTCATCAAGAGTTTCAATGACCTAGTCATCGTAGAAAAAAGAATTCTGTAAAGTGTTTTGTCCCCTCGAAACCTACGTAAAACCCCTAGTACCGTCAGGAACAAGTCACGAGTAGGATCTTCTCTTCACACACAGAGACGACTAAATCCTACAGTATCTGAGTCTGGACTGGTTCCTGGTACGAACAACCACGGAGTAGACACCTCTTTCCCAAACCATTCGTTTAACTATTTTCACTTCCTCTCAAAAGGTATGACGTGAGACTCTATAATTATTTATCAGGTACCTTTTCCTAAAGTACCCGTTCATTCAAGTCTTCGGGAACACGTAGGTAGGACATTCTGTTTACCATTTATAGACGAATCGTTCCCGGGGTCCTTGGGTCGACTGATAAGTGGGGTCCTAGGGTTCTCGTCGACCGTTTCGTCGGTAGGGACTTAGGGAGAAAGGAAGAAAAGTCTTTTTAGTAAACGATATTAACCACTTCACAACAATTTACTTCGACTACAGGGGAGATATTGGTAGTGTACTTTTAACAACTCGGCAAGCTCGGAGTGTTATCTTCCCTCTCCTCCCTTGCCTCGTCCCTGCCCCACCGCCACCCCCTCGTCACTCTTCCGGTGGGGACCAGAGGACGCGGTTCGTGGACCTCACCGAAAGAGAAAGTTCCCGACACTTGGGAGGGAGTGTCAGGTCACACTTCTGGGAGTCGGGAAGCGACAAGGAGACGGGACCTCCGGGGCTGGGTAAAGGTCTCCGCTCACATGTTGGTGCACCCACTTTATGTCAGTGAGTCGCCAAAGTTCGTAATTAGTGCACGAATATAGAAATAAGTGGTGCATAGTAAGACTTGAAAGATAGTTTCCATTGAAACAGATGGATCTCTACCAGATAGTCGATGACAAATAGGTATGTTCTACGAAATAGGCGAATTCTCTTTTCCGTCGAATCTTCTCCGCTTAAGTGCTAAGTCCAGAAGCGAACAAGTCTCCCTAAAACATCGGGGGAGCCCGGTGGAAACAGTTTTACCAGAGGGTGGTAGACGGAAAAGGCGCCATAAAACCTAGGACTAACTCTTACAGACTCTTGACAGTTCCACGTTATTGAGTATAGGTTGAAAGGACACTATATGATTGTTGTTACTTTTCGTCCTAAATTAAATCAGGAACGTTTACATGGGTTGAGAACGACACCTTTTTGTCGAAAGAACCGACACTATGCATTTCCAGATAGACGAAGGGTGTCAAAGTGAATCCATGGTGTCGATTTGCAGTTCGTAGTAGTACCAAAAGCGGAGAGTTATTCTGACCGTTGACTTTGTATTGTAACATGTAGTTAATATGCTGTTATTTTTTTACAAAATTTTTCCTTTACCTTAAGACTGTCTACGGTCTTGTACCGACTTTGAACTTCTGTGTCATTGTCTTTACTCGTTTGTGCTTTCCTGTTTACGATATATTGAGGTGAATATGTTCCAGGGATTTTATCCGTCTAAGTATTTCTGTTTTTACTTTGTCACCAACGGCCCCGACCTCCACTCCTCATTACCCCTGGAAATAAATCACCGACGACGAGGACGACGACGATTCGGCGAAGTCAGCAAAGGTTGAGACACGCTAGGGTATCTGTCGTCGGGTGGTCCGAGAAGGCAGGGACCCTAAGAGGTCCGTTCTTGTGGCCTCACCCAACGGTAATGGAAGAGGTGGCGTACTTTCACTTTTCCCTTTCACTTCAACGAGTCAGCACAGGCTGAGAAGGGCTGGGGTACCTGACGTCGGATGGTCCGAGGAGGCAGGTACCCTAAAAGGTCCGTTCTCATGACCTTACCCCACGGTAACAGAAGAGGTATAAATCGCCGATGTCTCAAATTTAAATTCTTCTACTTCTTAGGGCACCCACCACCCACCACTTTCAGTGTGGCGTTACGCTTACACGAGTCCCAGTGACTTAGTGTGCGACTTTTTACCACTTTTACCATCTAAGACACAAGACACACAAAACGATGTTATTTTTATTTCTCCTTAGATAAAATCCACCGTAGTGTACTTTTCTGATCGTTTACTAGCGGGATTTCTTTGAGTTCCTCCATGAAATCCGTAGGGGAGACGTTCATCCCTCGTAACGTGGCCAGGGGTCAAACGGACGTTTGGCCGGTGAATCTGAAGTACCTATCTGTTCGTGCGTCGTCGGCGACGAGAGGTTTGGCGCTCACCTACTTTGGACAGCAAGGGTCGTGTGAGTGGGTCGGAGAAATGTCAAAATTGACTAATTGTAGTTGAACGAATAGGGGCAGTAGGCAAATTATTGAGTCGGACACGTCGCTGGTAGCCATTTCGCTAGGAGTAGCACCTCTAGTTTCTTAATTAGTTCGCTTTGTCATTTCTTACTAAGGTCTTTAGAAAACTCTCTCTATTTATTGAGTTTCACTACTTAATAACTTAGAAATCCCATATAAATAAATAGTCCGTCAGTTTTAAATGGTAAAATTTCGGGTAAGGTAAAAAGAAAGTATAATCGACCAACAGAAGTTCCACTGTATATTGGTGGGTTTGACTTATACGTTAGTTGAACACGGAATTATACTCTTTTGAACTATTTAGATAAGATAATACAAATTCTTGTTTGGAAGTATCACAATTCAGACTTTTTTTATTCTCGGGTTTGTTAGACATTACTTGTCCCTTTTAGACCGAAGTAAGACTGGGTTTCATAAGATCTATCGAAATACTAACTTAGGATATGGTTCTCTCCTTCGGCAATTTGGGGGCCTGAAGTCTGAGGATGACTTTCCTTCATCCGCCCGATGTCAGATATTCCGACGTTTCTCAGTCTATAATGGCTCACGGATTATACGAACAATTGATATTGAACTAGGTAACCTACTATGTTCGAGTCCAGAGATGTTACTGGGTCTGACAGAAGATTACGGAGAAAACTTCCTTTTCGAATGTTTATTAAATTAAAGGGTCTATTTGTAAGATGGTGAACCAAATTCACAGAGATCACGGAAGTTGATAATGAGTCCAGGACAACAGTTTCTTGTAGTGGCCACCGTCGGGGGATGGGGGATCGGGGCCCTAACAGGGAAAGTAAAAAAGAGGATGTACACCGGAGGGTTTGATCTGTGTGACGAGGTCCACACTTTATTTGTCGTATCTCGTATTTTCCTTCTGTAGTTCTTTAAGTGAACAGAAAAAGACCTACGATATGTGGACTTCTTTTCTGATCGGACCTCTCCTTCTTTTGTTAGTAACGAGTTTTTTTCGTGGGGTGTTGTCGTCGGAATATTGTACACGGACACTGTAATCAGATCCGGTCCCCAATTCAAAGGTCTTCATTTTCCTCTAGATTCCGTTCACTTCTGGAGAGGAGGGACCAGGTCGACTCTGTAGAAGAGAAATTGAGTCGGCAATTCTTGGTTTAAGGCACGATGGTTGAGGGTAAACGTGTGTGTTTATCTTAGAGACGACTACTCAGGTCCTTTCGTGATATATGGAGGTCTACTTTTGTTTTGTTTCGTTTTTCGACGTTTCGTATCGTTTAAGACTTGTAGACCAACCCACGGGATAAGTAGTTACTGAACGCTTACACCCTTATTGTTCACATAAAGTACCACACTCTCCATGTGACTAATAGGTGGTCCCAGTTGGTGACACAGAGGGTCATAGTTATAAGGGTACAGTAGAAAACTAATTTCTTTCATGCGACCACCTATTTACCCAATTAAAACCAATGTTTACCATCTAGCCGACAATCTGGAAGGAGGTGTTTAAAGACTCTAACATACTAGAACACTAGTCAAAATGACCTATGTTAATCTTTTAAAACTCTTGTTAGTAGGGAGGAATTTTTTAAATAGGAAGTAGATTTAATTGGAAGCCTTGCTGTGTCCCGAGGTAGAATTTCATTGTGAACCGTCGACCTGTGGGATGAGGGGTCTGTGTACTTGTCTCCGTAAAGTGAAAAATAAGTACCTTTGTCTTACCCCAACGTTATTAACCGGTGTAAGGAAAGAAGTTTGACGTCTATAAAACTCTAAAATAATTCACTTCCATAAAACACATGGATTACTTAGCGATTTTGTGAAACGCACGAAGAAACGTCCAACGCATCTCGGACGGTCCATGTCTCAGTCTTTAGTGAGGTCGACAGGGAGTGACTCGGGAAAGGTCCCCCTACCCGAGGTAGTGGGTGAAAGAGAGGACTGCGTAAAGGTCTTCCTGAATGCGAAGGTATTTTTGCACCGATATCGGACCAAGTGTACCTTCGAAGTTGTAACGTTATGTCATGTTAACGGAGGATTGACTTGTCATGTGTCGTAAAGAGTAGTTTTTGTTTGAAAGGGACTAAGTCTGGACGTGGGTCTAGGAACGAAATTTACAGAGACCGACACTTCCTTAAGATTGAATTGCTCCTTTTTATAATATTATTTTATTTTGGTGACCCACTTCTTAAATCGTTGGTGTTCGAATGATAAAAACCGATAGGTACACTTTTCTTATATTGCATAGGTTTACATATTATATCGGTTTAAATACAGAATAGTTAGACTTCGAGTCCGAATTGTATAGAATAGTGTAAGGAAGAAGTACAGGCTTTCGTGTAAATACACTTTCAGGGTAAATATCGTTTTGACGGACCTGATTCCAACGAAAACGGGGTCAGCGATATTCTGTTTGCAATGCCGAGTTACCTACCGGGTTCTACACGTACCCCCGGTGCGGAGGTGTAATCCTTTTCCAAGTGCGTGCGTGTGTGTGCGTGTGGTCGGGACGGAAAGTGAGGTCAACTGCATCTGGGAAGTCAGACGGTCCGTTCGCCTTGGGGTAGGTGAGCGGTTAGTTCGTAGCTGAGGGGGTAGACTGCTCTTCTCCGGCCCCCGGAACGGGCGAATGTGAACAGACAGTCGGTCAACTGTCGTGAACCCCCCCAGGGGGTGGAAAGGGAAGGGTAGTCGAGACGACTGTCCACGTCCGTCCGTTCCCTGAGGGGGAGGTGGGGTAAGTACGGGTAGTCGTGTAGACTACCTACACCCGCCCACCCCCCACAGGGGTCTCGGAGAGTTGGCACCCCGTCCGCGTAGAGACGGGACCCACCCGCGTCCGGTCTCGGCAGAGGGTCAAGAGTCACTGCCCACCCCCCGCCGGGCGGAAGGGTCGACGACACCGTGCACTGTCGCTCAATGCCAGGTTGGTGTGACTAAGGGTCAGTGCGGAGCCGGGTGGTACCTAGTACGGCCCAGTAGAGCCTACCTGCAAATCTGTCCGCATGTCTCCGGCGTCTCAATCCCTCCCTCCCCCCTGGACGAGCCACCCGTGGACCTCCCAGTGTCCTCTCGTAGGTTTCTGTCCCGTACCCCAGGTGCATGACGTCGGACCCCACCGACGACTTGCCTGTGAACCCGATATTTCTCCTTCAGGAGTGACCTAACTGCTCGCGGTAGGGAGGGAATACACGGACAACAGTTTGTCTGCACCTTTCTGTAGGATCGCTAAATCCCCGTTGTGTTCCCTGACCTACGTGCCGTCCCAGTGGGGGCCAGTAGGTTCACTCACACATAGCTTGCTCAGGATGCACGGACCGGGGCTCGCTCGGTCGCGGGAGGGGCCGCCCTCGGTGCGTGCGGGGCTCGGCGACGGCAGGACGACCCACCCGCGACCTTCCGGGTCGTCTCCCGGAGGGGGCCCCGGTGGTCCGAGGAGGACGACGGGCTCCACACTCCGGGACGCTACCAGACAAAGGTGTACCATTATCGCGGTATACCTTTAAATTATCTTAGTAAGTATTAAATACCGTAATTTGTTCTTTGCCGTAATAAAATAATCAGAAATTTTGGTCACACCAACGAACGTCATCAGACCCTGCGTCCGTGTCGAACTGGTGTCAGCTGCCTAAGTTTCTGACCTGCATGGTGGGAGAGGGTTATGGTTCAAAGTATTTTTCCTTTCTTTTGTTGTTTTGCTTTGGGGTTCAGTTGTTTTTAGTACAAAAGTATCCGATTTCTCGAGCAGAGAAAATCACTCGAAGGAGAGTTACAGAGTGAAGTTAAAAGGATGAAATTGGAGTCGAGAGTTAATTTACCTTTTCCCTGAAAGTTGTGTTCCCGGGTCACTTCTTTTATAAAAATTGTCCGTGTGTCTACGGAGTCGGAGGTGGGTCGTCCTTTTACTACGGGGGTGTTGTCGGCGTGCTCGCAGACGCTGGTGCCGCTCCACTCTTTCCCGCGGTCCCCTCACGGGCCCCACGACCGGAAGGAGGTTCCGTCTGGTGTACCCACTCAAGTCCCCCAAACGATGTGCACTGTTGAAAGGGAAGAGTTACAGGTTCCCGAAACCCAGAAACGAAAGGACTTAAAGTCTCGCCGGACCGGCCTGTGAGTCACCTCCCGTCGAGTCTGAGGCCGGTCTCAGTTGTAGGGGTGGCCGATGACACTGACGAAAAGGGGGGCTTGTAGACGGTAGACGTCACGGGTGGAGACGAGGCGCACGAGGCGTACCCGGCGCGGTGTGTGACTCAACAGGGTCTCTCTTCAGTAGGGTCTCGGGCGACTGAAAGGTCACCTTCAATTTTATCGTCTCGGGAAAGCCCCCTCGACGAACGTGTCTACACAAACGATTCTCCAAAAAGACTTCTTTACCCGGACGGCACCTAAGACTACCGACGAGTCGTCTTCAGCCCTTCTCGTGGGTCTCGACCTTGACCGTTGGGTGAGGTGCTAGGAACGGACCTCTTAGGGCACCTGTCTCCTCCGACCACCCGCCGTTAGGGACCCCAGCGCACGTGCACCTGTACTCACTCGGGAACGAATACATGCACATCGTCTTCGTCCGTGTCTCCGTCCACACGACTCCGATGTCTGTAGACCTAGTTCCCCTCTTGGGTGCTCACTACGACGTGGCGAAAGTCTTATGAGTCGAGTTTTTGTTGGTCAACCTATACTTCTCGAACTTTTACCACCTGAGATTCAAACACGGTACCTTCGGAGACCCCTCAAGGGAGGTACGGGCACCCTCAGTCGTCTTTTGGTCTGACGACTCGACAACTTCTATTCACAAAAGAAAAAAAAGAACACAATGACTGAATCTATTCCGTGACTTCACTTCACTTCAGCGAGGCAGCACAGGCTGAGAAACACTGGGGTACCTGATATCGGATGGTCAGAGGAGACAGGTACCCTGAAAGGTCCGTTATCAGGACCTCACCTAACGGTAAAGGAAGAGGTCCCCTAGAAGGGCTCGGTCCCTAGCTTGGGCCCAGAGGGCGTAACATCTGTCTGCGAAATGGCAGACTCGGTGGTCCCTTCAATCTATTCCGTCCCTACTTAATTTACCTGAATCTGGTCCGAAGGACTCCGGTCCCTCGTCCGACGACCAGAGACCTGTTCGCGACGGAAACTTACATAAACGGGAAGAAACTTCCTATTTACTGTGACATTCCCAGCTTTATGTCTTGAGCAACAGTTAATAAATGTAGACGTCAGACTATGTGAAGTGACTTTAGTAAGTTAGTCTGACATCGAGTGACTCGGTCTGTTCTCGAAACGTCTTAGTATACTAAAACGGGGTCGGAACCCCTTCGTTTTCGTGACAAGATGGGACTCTACTCTTTTGTTCTCAGTCTTTCTCTTCAAAAGACGTGACCGTGTTCCCCTTTGGGCCCTGAGACGGAGGACCCAAAACTGTCCACCTCTCACCTGTCGTCTCTCACTCCGCTGTGCCCCTCCGACCCCTTCCCGACCGCCCCTGGGGCACCGGCTTCCTCTCCGACCCCCTCGTCGGCGACAGAAGTGGTTTGTTAGCTGTCAAGCGTCAATTTGTACCTTCTGGTGTCGGTGGAATTCTTTTTCTTTCTCCTCTTTTTCTCTCTAACAGGTCCCAGATAAAGATTTTCGATTACCATCATCAGACCACAATCAACGATTCACCACAGACTGAGAAACGCTTAGGTACATGGCGTCGGACGGTCTGAGAAGACAGGTACCCCCAAGGAGTCCGTTCTCATGACCTCACCCATCGGACAGGGAAGAGGTCCCCTAGAAGGTTGGGTCCCTAGTTGGGTCCAGAGGACGTGACGTCCACCTAAGAAATGACAGACTCGGTGGTCCCTTCGGGTAAAGGTTTTCATTTGTACTGAGTCACACATTTGAGGACAACCACCTAAAGAAAGTAAAGATACGTCACGACTGTTGATCCTCGAAGAGTCGGACGTCCCGCTTAGAGTCGGGGGTCCATCTGGTGGGTGATTTTGACTGTGAAAATTTTAGTAGTATTTTGTGACACCAAGGTAGACCATTCTGACGAAACCTTTGCCCGTTGTAAAGACTTGACTTAGGTTTGGCAAAATAGAAATTTGTTGTGTTGGGTATTTACAGGAGGACGGAAACAACGCTCGGACTCCAAGGGCAGGTAAGAGGCCTGTCTGACAACCTTAAAAGTTAAATGTAGTCTTACCGGACTCTAAGTATCGTGACCGACAGAAGGGGTGTAGTTTCGAGACAACGTCAAGTTAGGACCGACCCAATTCAGAAAGTATGAGCTCAATTATCAGTTAAAAACGTTTTACTATTTCCTTCGAATATCAGTATACTAAATTTACAGAGATTTACTTTTAACTTTCATCTAAGAATTCTTGGTAGTGACTATTGAGAAAGTACCTCAATAACCCGTCTTTTCTATCATTATCTAAAGGACGACGCCTTCGAGGGTCAGTCCTTAATGTTTTGCAATCGTTGGCGACGTACATTTCTAAGGATTTACGTCTGGACCCGGGTTCAAGACTTATTGATCGTACCTGGTTCACGAAGGTTACACCGCGTAAATGTGTACTTTCCACCCCGGGGTCCACACGACTCCCCTCGTGTGATAAGACACCGCACAGTTAGGCAAGAATCCCGAAAGGGGCACCGAGCCGTCATTCCTTAGCCGGACGTTCCGTCCTCTGTCTCCGTCCTCTGTCTGCGTCCTCTGCGCCCAAGCCAGAGACCTAACCCTTCTAGGGGACCTCTACCTTTACCGTCGGGTGAAATCATAAGAACGGACCTTTTAAGGTACCTGTCTCCTCGGACCGTCTGATGTCGGGTACCCTAGTGTTTCTCAGTCTGTGCTGACTCGCTCGTTCAGATTACGTAAGAATATAATCTTTCGTAAGATAACAGTTTCCTCTAACCCGTCTCATCGAATCGTTTTGAGAAATCTGACTGAAATATGTCCCTAAGAGTCGGAGTAGTGTGACCGGGACCTAAGAGATACAGGGAGCCACAGAGTCCTCAAGATCTCGAACACGGAACTATTTTCCGACACAAAATAAAATGAGGTCCAAATCTTGTTGGACCTGGTTATATACTTCCTTCTCTTTTTCTTTTTCTTTTTGAGTGGTTCGTCGATGATCAAGATGTTTGGGTCGTTCAACAGTCAATAGTTTACATGTAAGTGCATTCCCGAGACGTGTATAAAGACTTGGGTGGGCTAGAGAAACCTTTCTGTCACTAGTAATCTTCAGTGTCCATCGGACTGGTCTAAATGTGTCTACGTTTACTATGGGTTTATAGTTAAATACGCACCGGTACCAAAGAGTTTAAAGGTACACATAAACATTGTTTTATTCCGTAAACTTAAAACTCACTTACTCTAAAATCATTCTTTCCGTACGTAAGGTTATATTTGTAAACTGTATGATTATTTTTCAGAACCTGCAGCTCCTCAAGGATGGTGTCCGTTCAAAAGAAACCTCGTCCCGGGGCTGACCTAAAGACGGAGGGACCGGCGACGGAACCGGGGACTGTTCTCGTCTGCTGGTCCCAGGCTCCGGACCGGACCGGGGCCCGCACTCGTACCGTCGCCGGTCGCGGGACGGAGGACGGAGGAGGGACATTGCGGTCCTGGCAGTACAAGGTGGCAGGAACCGTGGAAACGACTCGGGGAATAGGGACACACCAGAGCGACTTGACGGGGTGCACAGACCCCCATGCGTCATGATGGTGGGACGCTCCCTGTGTCGACCAGTGGGTGTGTACACCGGTCCTGTCCCCCCGCCCACCCTCCCGTCCACCACTGAAACGATCTCGGGGGTCGAGTGCCAGTTACGAGTTGAGTGTGGGGTCGGAAAGAGGAGGAGAGGCCCGTCCGGACAGAGGGAACGACGGACCGGAGACTCACAGGAAATACGCTCCGACCCCGCTCCGGCACCGAGACGGGTGTGCTGAAAGAGAGGTACCGGCGTGTCCACCCACGACGCCCGACGGTCCGATGTCGGTGCCTCTTCTCGGGGGACGAGCCCCCTTGGTGGTGGTCGTGAGTAGTACTACCGTGGTGGACTTAGGTCCTCGGGGTGCAATTCCGAGGTCCTATAGGTGTGAAGTCACCTTCTGTGCCCAGAGCTAGGTACCCACCGGCCCGGGAGGAAGGGCGACCCGGGACCACCCCTCCCTGCCTCTCAGACGGAGTGAAAAGACTTCCCACCGGAGGCTGGGGTGTGACTTTGACGCCTAAAAACAGACGGTCTACGAGACACTGCCCCACAGCAGGAGGTCCCGGAGCCACACTACGATATCGGTGCCGGTGGGCGAACCCTGGGGGTCATTGTGTTTCGAAGTCGTTTACCGTGAAGACTGAGTCGGAGAAAGAATCTCTCTTTTCCAACTCTCTTTTCCAACTCTGGTTCCACGTATGGGTCGGAGGCGGGCGCTAGTAGAGACCTCGACCTTAAGAGGGACCTCTACGTCTCGGATTAAGACGGGTGACCTCTGGGAGTTTCCGTCTACTGACTATTTCTATGGTTCATAAAAGGGTGCACGTAGGTCGAAGACGGTTGGTTCTACGACTGTGTCTGCCCCATTCACCGTCAGTCGAGTCTGGAGCCGGTCGTGGGAGAGACTCCGGGAGCTGGGACTGGTGGCTCTGGGACTCGTAGAGACTACGTCCCCTGTCTTTGTCCTCTTCCACTCTCGGACACAATGTTTTGTCCGGGCCAACACTGATCGTTCCTCCCGGTCCCTCGTCATAGGTCCCTCGGTCCTTAGTCAGTTCTGCACCGATCCCTAGGACCCCCGAGTCGACCATTTCTTAGGTGGACGTTACGTCCTCTGGATCCAAGCTCGGGACCCAACCTTTCTAGGGGTCCTCTTCCCTATCCGATGGGTGAGGTCAGAAGACCGGACCTCTTAAGGTACCTGACAGTCTGTGCTGACTCACTGAAAGTAAAAAGAACAAAAAAAGTCCCTGGGAGTAATTGCCCGGACTCAATCTTTGTGACGTCGGGAGTAGACCAGGCACCGGGAGCCGTCCCGACCAGGAATACGGGACCGGTCAGACATTAGTCCTCCGACTTGTCCCCGGGACCCGTCGGTAGGCAGACCTCGAAGCCCGGAACGAGACCAAAAGCCAAGGGTCTGCTCTGAGGTAAGGTCTCTTCTACGGTTTGTCAGAGACAGTGTGACGTAAGACCTGTAGAGTAGTACTCTCCGACTTTTACCCCCTTAAAGAACACAAAACTAGAGTTAGGACGTCTCGTCCGACTCCGGTTTCGAGAAAGGTCCCTGAGGTCCTCCGGACGTGGATCTGGGTCTCCAGCTCAGGTCTAGACTTCTGGGTGTGTAAAACCCGTTGAGTCTGTCCTTCGGGAGGGTCCGGTCGTCGGTGACGACTACCCTCTGCCAGGACCCGGCGCAGACGCCCTCCCAGCCGAGGGTAGGCCCTAAGGTCGACGAGGGGTGCAAGGTCCTTGCGCCGTGCGCGGTGTCGTCGGTACCGTTGTTTCGTCGTGGGGCGGGGGGTCGGGTCTAGGTCTCAGAAGGGGTCTCAGAGAGGATTCCCGAGTAGCGGAGTGTTCCGTCGTAGGCTTAGTTGTGTGTGTGTAGTGAACAAAAGTCGGTCGAAAGAACTAGTCGCAGTGGTTGCAGCGATCGCTAACAGTATGGTTCACTTCATTCAGTCTGTCTCTGTCCGTTTCCAGTATACTATAGTGAATGTACACCTTAGGTTTTATTTTCTATACTTTGTCTTTGTCTGGGTGTCTGCACCTTTTGTTTGAATCCCAATGGTCTTCCTTTCCCCTTTTCCTTTTAATCCTCAACCCTACTTGCATTTGTGACGATACATGTTTTGTCTGTTGGTCGTTCCCGACGTCGTGTGTCCCGCGATACGGGTTACTAGACGTCACTGGACACTACCCTTCCTTAGATTTTTTCTTATCTATTGACCAAATGACACGGTGTGGGGCTGTGTACTGGAACATTTGGCTGAGATGAAGTCAATTTTATCTTTACCGTCTTCAGACACACAAGTGTTCTCCTACTTCAAACTCTCCTTAATGTCCGTAGAATACCTCTGACCTGACTCCACTCCAGGACTCTGGGTCGCGTGTTCGACCCTACAAAGAAACACGACCACTCGAACCGTACGCACGAGTCAGTACAGGTTGAGAAACGGTGGAGTACCTGACATACATCGGACGGTCCAAGGAGGTAGGTACCTTAAAAGGTCCGTTCTTATAACCTCATCCAACGGTAAAGGAGGAGGTCCCCTAGAAGGGTTAGGTCCCTAGTTTGGGCACAGAGTCAGTGATCGTTCGACTACTTGAATACAGGGACGTTTAAACGGAGACACCGCGCAGGACTCCGTTTCCTGGAGTCTCAAAGTCCCAGACTCAACGTCTGGGAAACGGACCCCGGTGAGGTCGGAGGTCTACAACGTCGCTGCGAGTCTCCCCCTGTCTTGACTCCTTCGGGGCGAGACGTGACCTGTGGGGCTTCTGAGCTGAGGAGGGGCAGGGTGGGACGTCGTAAGGGTACCCAAAGACTGTAAGTCCTTCCGAAGGCTCTCTTCGTCGGACTCTCCTCTCTTAAAGGGTCGACGGGAACGAGGACTACTCCTTTCGACCCCACATAGAAGAGAGGGGGACCCCTGGACGGTGGAAGTGTAGGGACGTTTGTTTCCACAGTGGTCACTGTGACCGTGGAGGATTCTGTTCTCGCTAAGCGCCCTTTCGTCCTGACACCGGCGGTGAAAGCCTGAACGAAATAAATGACTCGAGACTCAAAACCGTTGTCTTAAGAAATCAGGAACTCCTTCATTAAGTGAGAGCGGGAATCTTACGACATTCATCAGCCATTAGGTAATAATGTCATTCGGCGAGTGAGAGTGTCATTAATAGATTATTGGGGAATATTTTCTGGCACCGAGGGATTAGACAAATATTAATAGTAAAGTCACTAGGGTGTGTAATTACAGACTGGAAGTCGTTGAGACTGGACTAGAATTAATTGAGATTATAGTTTAGTAGCGATGTGTTCTTTGATCGGTACTGGCTTACTTACTTGGGGTCCATGTCAATTAAAGGCCTCGTTAATAGAAAAGTACATCCCTCTAAATTTACTAATAGACGTGTTAAAGTGTGTCAAAATACATTAAGACACTGTAATATTTAAGACAAAATTTAGTATAAAGTTTCCGTCCCGAGGTCTCAGACCAAACAGATCGTAAGAGTTCGTGAACCGATTTTGTAGTGTGTGATGGGGACACATTATGTCCGACGAAAAACACACCAGCAAAAGTTAATAGTTGTTTGTTGTTTTGTGTCGAACGTTGCACTACACAATGTCCGTTTGCTTATTGGTATGTCTATCCATTAGATCCTCCTTCGTCGTAGGTCCACTTTAACAGTCTCCTTTACCGGGGTAACACGTCTTTATGACTTTCGGTGACTGTTAAATTATCCACATTCTATGACCTTTTACATTTCACATACCGTTATATGTGTCACACAAATACTTCACCATATCTAATCTTTCGTAAATAACAGAGTCGTTTCGGACCCCCTCTACGTCGATTCCCTTTATGGACGTCGATCTCGACTTTAAATAAAGTTTGGGTCTCTATGTGCACCCGTACAGGCTCAGTCATTTGAAGGCTGAAGGGGACGCTTCAAGAGGCAAAATGTGGTCGAAGGGTTGCAAGTACGTAAAAGTGTGACAGGCTGACCGCGAGTCCCCACTCGTCCGTATGCCCGTTATAACGTCTGTACAAGACCCACATTTGTTCCGGAACCTTTCTCTACGTTAGCCTTTCCAATCGAATCGTAAAAGAGACCCGAAGGGACCACCGGGTGTGCCATTTCTTAGGTGGATGCTTCGTCCTCTGGACCCAATCCGAGGACCGAGCCGTTCTGGGGGACCTCTTCCCTTACCGTTGGGTGAGGTCATAAGAACGGACCCGTTAGGGACCTGTCTCCTCGGACCTCCCAAGTACCCCAGCGTTTCTCAGTCTGTACTGACTCACTGATTGTGCAAGTGTAGTTATAAAAGAGACCACAGTCTTTGATCCCGATTTAACTAGTTTCCCATTTAAAGTTAGTCTTAGCAGTCGTACAGGGCGAGAAGCGGTACTAAATGGTCCGAACGTGTAATTGGGAAGGGGCAGTTTCAAGATTATTGTGGGTTGAACAGTAGGGTCTATGATTTTCCAAACAGAGTCCGTACTCGGCGTCGTTTGTCAGACTCCCTCCGCTGACTAAGCACTCATTAAACCCACCTCCTTCCACAGGGTCCTCGATGGGACTTCCTAGTGGGTACACCGGTCCTCCCTGTAAGTGAAGGACTACAGCTGAGACGAGGAGGAGTCTTTATGCTGAACTTCTTTACCCTTCTCCTCGGGATTGCAAAATGTAGTTTCGCGAATCGTCGCCGTCCTACACTTCTGTCGAAGAAGTATTTGCTGTTTAATGACCTCGTCACATTCAACCGGTATTCAAATTTAGTTACACAGGACATCCAGACAACTTCAATTATACACACAGGTTTTTCCTTCCCACTGAAGTGACTCAAGTAGAGGTCCACATTTGTGTCAGAAGTAGTCGCGAAGAGCCCCTCCCACCTTCCTTCGGTGCCTCTGGAGACTGAGTAACGTCGACCAGGTGTGCCAGTGGGACCTCTGGTCCCGACCACCGGGTCCGGGTCCTGAGAAGACTCTGGGTTGATCGACGTACGGGTCGTCACCGGAACCTGTTACCGGGCTAGTCTTGGAAGAGCGTTCAAGACGAGAACCTACAGACAGTGACATCGGCTCGTAGAGAACAGAAATTCAAGTTTTACAATATTTACGTATCTCTATCGTCCATAACGTTCCCTATTTTAGTAACAACAACAAGTCGACGTTTCAACACAGGTCGAGAAGCACTGGGGGACCTGACGTCGTGCGGTCCGGAGGGACAGGTAGTGGTAGAGGACCTCTAACGAGTTTGACACAGACAACTCAACCACTACGGTAAGTTGGTAGAGTAGGAGACAATGGGGGAAGAGGACGGGAGTTAGAAAAGGTCGTGGTCGCAGCAAAGGTTACTCAGCCGAGAAGCGTACTTCAGTAACTTTTTACAGTTTAGAAATTTACCAAGAGCAAGACGCGTGGACAGTCAAGGTTTGGTCCGAATCTTACTGACACAGGGGTCACACGCCTTGACACGAGACATAGTTGTGTTTCGAGGGACGGCAGAGAGGGAGGAGCAGGAGGCCTTTGGTAAAGTCGCAAAGCCATAGACTCAGAGAAAAGACACGACTCGACTTTCAAGTTCCCAGAAATGTGGTCCATAACGAGAGGAAGTTTCTTTTGGGCACCCGTATGTGAGAGAGAAAAAATCAGTGACTGGGAGGATTTCCATTGATGTGTCAATAGGCATCCTACACTGTAACCCAAAATAATTAAATTGATAAGTTCCTTTCGAAGACACTACCACTTCTGTCAGTGAAGACTTGTGTTCTGGGACCAGGGTGGGTGACTGGAAGGTTTTCCGGCCCTCCCTTGGTGCTGCCGAGGAGGGGGAGCTCCCCCTGGACTCGACGGTACGGGTATGCTGTAGGTCCAAACCCCTGTTTGCCCCCGTCCCAAACGAGACCCACACCGGGGACTCGAGGACAGGACCGACCAGGCCCTGTTTAGGCGGTAGTGGTGTCGTCGTAGCGGTGCACGGGAGTTCCGACGAAGGAAGCCCCTCGAAATCGGGGTTCCTGTACCCACTACGTGTCCTGTCCGACACAAGGTACAGATCATGTCTCATTCTGTCCCTTACAGTTGACGTACCTCCTGGTCCCGTGTGCCCTGTTGAGGACGACTTCCCCACACCAGTCGCCGTCGTGGAGACCGGGTGAGACCGGTCGGTCCCTGATGGGCTATTCTTCTGGGAGGACGGTGTCCAGTGTCGGCCCGAGACGTAACCGGTGGGACGGGACCCGTCACCAGTCCCCGGGACCCGTACACTCCTGGGTGTCACGTCGGCCCTCGGGAGGACTACGAGCCTCCGAAAAGACCAGGTACGATCAGACTACGCCGAAGACGAAAGTAAATGAACAAGTGTAAAAATAAAAACGTAGGGACTTAAACGTTTAAATTCGTCCCGAGTCATTGGGAAGAACTCTTTATTTAGAAAAATCATTTTGGTTGTCGTAATTTCAGAGGTTGTCACTAACATTTTGACAGAAAAAGAAAAAAAGAAATCAAAACAATAAGGACTTTAAACCCCGATATAATAATCTATATATGATTATTTTGATCGTTCTATTTTTTAGTCGTTCCTTACTCTACCGAGCTTATTAACCTACGTGAAGGGATCACCGAGTCCACCTCTGGACCCAAGGTAGGGACCCAGTCCTTCTAGGGGATCTCTTCCCTTACCGTGGGTGAGGTCACAAGAACGGACCTTTTAGGGTACCTGTCTCCTCGTTCCGTCCAATGTCAGATACCCCAGTATTTCTCAGTCTGTACTGATCCGTCGATTGTGAAGTTGTGAAAATCTACTAAACTTACCAATCTGCTAAATGTTTTAACCATCTTATTCGTGATTTGAGTTCTTCTTGTCCTATGTGTACGAAACGTTTACGTGTGTTTTATAAATGGTAAAATGTCTTGACTCTATTAAATTTCGTGTATAAGAATGGTACCATCTTTATTCGATGTCTAATCGAATTTTCTATTTATCTTTCAGAGGTTTACAAACTTTTTACTTGGTGTGTAAAGACTTATAGGGAGTTCAGTTCTTTTAATTTTCTCTTTGATCTTTATAAAAAAAAAATAAGAAGAAATCAGTGATTCAGGACAGACTGAGAAACACTAGGGTACCTGATATCGGACGGTCCGAAGAGACAGGTACCCTAAGAGGTCCGTTCTTGTGACCTCACCCAACGGTCTGGGAGGAGGTCCCCTAAAAGGGTTGGGTCCCTAGTTTGAGTCCAGAGTATAGACGACGTAACTGTCTGTCCAAGAAATAATGACTCTGTGGACTCTTCGGGTATGTGGAGGAATCTAGTATGAATTAGAGGTTTATTCCTGTTTTTGTTTCGGTATGAAAGTTGATTGTACTATGCGGACGCGATACGCTTCACTTTCACTCCCACAGTCAGTAAGTCAGCACAGGCTAGGAAACGCTGTGGAACCCGACATCGGACTTATCGGACGGTCCGAGGAGACAGGTACCCAAAGAGGTCCGCTCTTATGATCTTTCCCAGAAGTAAAGGAAGAGTCCCCTAGAAGGGTTGGGTCCCTAGTTTAGGTGCAGAGGGTGTAACGTCCACCCAAGAAATAGTGACTCGGTGGTCCCTTTACGGTACTTTATAAAAATTCATATATTCATTTGTATTAGAACTTCTTATGTCGATTTCGACATTAATTTTTAAGTTTCGGAATTGACAGGTACATTCTATGAGTCTTTAATTACTGTGCGTAGGTCTAACACTTCGGACATAACGATCAAACCTTCAATTCGAGCGGAATTGAAAACTTCTTTGACGGTTTGAATTCTTTTTTTACATTGACCTTTAAAACGTAAAGGTAGTCTCTACGTACTTCAAAGGTCAAAGAGGTGGAGACTGTTACAAGTCGCTACAGTCAGAGAAACTGATACAGGTAAAGTCACCTTCTCGTCTCGGCACACACACAAAAATTTTAACGCCAAAATTGAACTTGAAAAATTTACTGAATTGCTATCATTTGTAGAGTACACGAATAATGAATAAACAAGTAGAGAAAACTATTTTAATGGAAAATGTAGGAAACGGGAAAAATTACTCTATAAAAAAATGTCAAAGTTCTCAAAAATTTTTATATAAGACTTATTTTCAAGAAATAGCCTATAATGTCAGACAGAACGGATACCGAACAGAAAAGTTGATAATTACGAGTACCATAGTAAACTTTAGTCATTATAGAAAATAGGAATGATTTTCAGATTGAATGGACAAAAAGAAGAAGATTTCTTCTAGAGAAGGGGGTCACTTTCCAGTATGTTTGACGAAGGAGACAGTAGACTTCCAAATATTAAACTCCGTCCGTATGTTCAGATCTTCGTAAAACTCAAGTAAAAATACGTACCACACTCAATTTCAAGGTTCAGGAGTCAAAACAAAACGCAATCCGAAGATCAAATAAATAAAAACGACAATTAAAGGTCGACAGGGTCATTCACATGACTTAACGAGACCAAACAAAAAACTTTTAGATAACTGGTATATGTTTCAAATAAAGACTGAAGAGATAAGGTAAGACAACCAGAGATTAACAGAACTAATGGTGTTGAAAGATCAGTCAAAAGGTTAGTCTACCAGACAAGGAGGTTCAAAACAGAAATAAAAGTTTTAAAACCCGTCGAAGAACTTGAAGGTGTATTTTGGACGTTGTTCTAATAGTTAGTTACAAATACATCTCTTTGTAGGACGATAAAACTATCCCTAACACAACTTAGAGATGTATCTAAACTTCTTTTGACTGTAGAATTATATCCCATAAGGGAATCCATTTGTCCTTTATAGACAGATAGACATATAAAAACGAGACGAAAGAAACAATAACCTTATATTGACACAACATTGCAACGCAACCAAAGGTGATATACTTTTCACTTGGTTGCTGTGCGTATGTACATAGAGGAAGGAGACCCTGAAGGGGTCGGGGTCGGGGTCGGGGTCGGGGCAGGGAGCGAAGGGTCCAGCAGTCGCTCGAGGTCCGACCCCGGGGACGCGCTATGTCGTCTCAGCGAGTCCCACGTAGACGAGACGTGTGTCCCCACACATGTCCAGTGAGGTCGAGAGTCGAGCAGGGAGGGAGAGGAAGGGGACGACAGGCGTTCCGACATGAGACACAGACATAAAGATTAAGACGGGACGTCTATCCAGGTAGTCACGGTAAAAAGATCAGGTGTACAGACGTAAGCGTAGACTGTGAGCGAGCAGAGAAAGACCACCGGAGTGTGAAGACGGGAGACTTAAAAGAGTGGTACAAAACACCGACAGACGCATAGTCGAGAGTAAAGAGCACAAGACAATAGCGGTTTGTTGTATGAGGAAAGGTACGGTACCACCATCCTTGACAAGGGATTTAAATTGAAAGTCAAAAATACAACGATTATATGGCTATATTTTAACTGGAATTTTTGTCACTTGTACACAGAACTCTAGAAAATTCTACCCAAACTGACCCACACGCGACGGAGTCTAAGAGGTATATGACCTAGTGTAGTAGGTACTTATGTCTCTTACCGTAAAGGAGTAAAAGTCACACGAACAAAAACCTTTTACCATCGTTTAGAGGTCGAGTCATGCCTCGTCTTCGTTACCTTCGCCCGTAGGAACGGAAAAAGTACTAGAGTTTCTCTTTGTAAGGATCACAGTTACCCTGACACCATATCCACAACTCTGGAGTCTACACGTTTCCTCGTTTTTTCTGGAATTAAGAGTCATTCGTACCTACCGGTTCAAAGAGACGTCAGTCTTACGACATATATGTATACTGACACCTTAGACTATATGATTATTTCTGTTCTAACTTACTCGGACCACGATTCCAGGTAGGAACGGAGGTGACTGTTGTAGGACGGGACCATTCAGTACATCGGGTAATACAGAAAAAGTTTAAGACTGATGATTTACGTAGAAACTGAAACTAATAGACTCTTTCACATAGGGTCAACGATAAGAAGTCCGCGAGAGGTATAAATTTATTTACAAAGACAATTTCGAGGTCAAACCTTCCGGTTCTTTATCGCAGTACACCAAAAGACTCTGTATCATCTTAATCGAAGTAAAAGTTTTTTCGATTTTTAGGTGACGTACCGATACTGTGAACCTGGTTGGTTTCTTTTCATCACTTAATCCGGTAAGTGACATATCACTTGGTGCATCTCCTACATAGGTCAATTAAAAGACGGCAACTTAATACGTCCGACCGACGGATGTGGTGGGGCTAAGTACGGTATGATGTTTATCATAATGGAGGTTTCGTAACGTCAAACTTCACTTGACCCTAAATGAGAAGATAATTGAGACGTCTACGTGAACGTTTACAAGGGTCTGTAGATGGTCGTGCAGTGAGCAGTCCTCTTTTTGGATCAGAGTATCACGGATTAGACCTGATTAAATTCTTCGAACAAACCTTGTAAACTGTGACTTGAGATAAAAGTCCTGAGGAAAAATCTCCGTAGGGAAGCCGGTTCGACAGGTTTACACTTAGGCCGATGGCGGACGTGTAAAAGGCACTGCTCTCAGGTGGAAGTCTCGGTGAAACACCGAGAGGTGCGGGAGAAGAGTGACGACACTCGAGGACTCTTGTGCACCAATCTATGTCGAGTCCAGTCAGACCCAGGGATTCTTGCCCGTTACTCGACTGAGTGTGACCCCGTCCCCGAACTCGTTCTTTGTGTAGCAGGGGTGACTACACTACTCGGAAACTCCGACGGACAATGACGTCGGACAGACCACCTCAGAACGAGGGGTCCCAAGGGTCGTGTCATTGGAGCCTTCTCTCTGGGAGAAGGTAAGAACTTGCACGAGACCAAACCTCTACTAGTAAGGCTCGTGCTGATTCAGGTAATACTCTTTTTGTTGAAGGGTTGTCTCTCTTACTTCCTTTTCACGAGTGAGTTAGTTTTATGTCGACTTCTCTTCTCTCTCCGTTAAATGTCTTCCTTCTTTTACAAGTTTTTATTATCCGTTAGTGACAAGTACTCAAATTGTTTACAGTAGCCTATATTAATGATTTTTGGTCTGATTCACAAGATTAACTTTAAGATTCTAATACTTTGGCTTATTTCCTTTTTAATTTTTATATTCGGAAAAATTTTCTGTTAATTTTTGTATCTTTGTGTTTGCATCCTTTTCTCTATTCTATACAGTCTTTTTTATAATTGGTTTTACAATTAATTTTGGACCTCTCTCCTAGGACTGTACGATGTCAGGGACCCCGGGGGTTCGCAGTCTGTGTCGACTCGTCGACGCGTTTCAGGTCAATAATTCTGTCTTTCACGTGTCTGTACTTCCCCTAACGATGTATGACGACCTTCTCTGTGAGTCTTTTTACTGAGGTGTTCAGATTTGAACGCACCTGAGTCATTACGCCTGAATTTTATACATTGCGTTTCTAATTGAACTAATGTTTCTCTTTAAATATTGGTATTATGAAAATTGTGTTTAAAATGTTAAGTATCTTATCCGTCTAAAATTTTTAGTTAGTTTTAGTCTTATAAGTTTGTCGTGTTTATTATTAGGACTTGAGATGGAGGTTCTTATTCTCTTACATTTAGTAAAAGGTCGTGTGTATATTGTAGTCTGTTCATTGAGTTCTAGGTTGTAATTCCCTTAAACTGGTGTATAACTGGGAAGCACGTTAAGAATTGTTTGAAGGTTTCTAATATAATGTTTCCTTTGCAAAAGATTAGTGGCACTTTAATTGCAAACATTTTTATATTTAAACATATCTTCATATATGTATAATGGGATGTATAAACTTTGAATTGTCTTTATAAAGATTTATTAAGTGCACCAGTCTAGTCTTTAACGATACCTTAAATCTTTTGTTACTTTCGACTTATTATCATTGTAGTTAGTAAACGTATTGTGAAGGGCCATCGAATCTACCATTTCTCCGATGGACGTCACGACCTCTGAGTCCACTCTGAGTCCAAGCTAGGGCCTAGTCTTTCTAGGGGACCTCTTCCTTTACCGTTGGGTGAGGTCATAAGAACAGACCTTTTAGGGTACCTGCCTCCTCGGACCAGTCGATGTCAGGTGCCCCAGCGTTTCTCAGCCTGTGCTGACTCCCCGAAGAGAGAAGAGAAACGACGAAATCCTTCAGCGCCGAGTGGAAGTTCAGAGGATTGTGATATACATCGTGAATGATACGCGTTCGCCGCAAGATTCTAGACATACGTACGACTTAATGAGTAAAAATTGCTATTAGTTTACTTCGTCCATGATTAATTCAAGGAAAATGACTCTGATCCAATTTCTTAAACAAACTTTTAGTTTTTTAGTCAGTAATTTTTCAACTCTTCTACATGTCTTTAGTCGGTGGACTAATCGGAATGCTGGTACTTTCTTGACTTTAATCATTTATTTACGGTAGACTGTCCTTTTAAAACGTGCTAACCTTGTCATTTAATACTTTGTCAGTTATTTTTTAATAAAGTCACAATCCGTCTGTGCCTCGTCTTACTTTTATTTCTACTACTGTTATTGTATTTCTTCTGTCTCGGAAAAGTCGAGTGAAATGCGTTGTCGCATTGGTGCGATGGTTCGGACTATCACTATCGTGTTCTCTTCTCCTGATGTCTGCGTGAAGTAAGAATTTGCGTCTACATCTTCAGTATCGCTTAGTAATTCTCTGATGTATGTCCTTAATATTTTTTAGTGTTATGTAATACGGTTCACCAAATAGGGTCCTTATTTTCCAAACGAGTTGTAATTTTTTTTTTCTATTACGTTAAGTACTTTTTCTTTAGTGGAGTTGTCTACAATCTTTTACCCTCCTCTGTCCTTAAACTCCCTCTTACGACGACGACGACGACGACGACGATTCAACGAAGTCAGCACAGGCTGAGACACGTTTGGGTATCTGCCGTCGGGTGGTCCGAGGCGGCAGGGACCCTGAGAGGTCCGTTCTTGTGACCTCACCCAACGGTAAAGGAAGAGGTCACGTCCTTTCACTTTTCACTCTTCCTTCAGCGAGTCAGCACAACCTGAGAGTCGCTGGGGTACCTGACGTCGGGTGGTCCGAGGAGGCTGGTGCCCTACGAGGTCCGCTCTCGTGACCTTACCCGACGGCACCGGAAGAGGAGCTGCCTCTTATCTATGCACACATGCATGACGACTTAAGGATACGACAAGTGAACTTTAATAGTGTCGTACAATGAACTGATATGGGGTCATGTTTTATTTTACAATTTTTTTTCTTATACGCGATTTCTCTTTAAGTTGTAGTAAGATAATATGTACCACGTATTATTTATATTAATATTATTTCGTTTACACAATATATATAATACTGTATTACATTGTACAATATATAATATCGTATTATATACACGTAGTATATTATATATTTTATTATAATACACATACCACGACGTATTATATATTTTATTACGAAATTTATATTATTTCCGTACTATTTTTATTGCATACATATATCTTCCCTGTTCGAAGGGTCCACCGTTGGGTGAGGTCATAAGAACGGACTTTTTGGGTACCTGTCTCCTCGGACCACACGACGTTAGGTACCCGAGTTTTTCTCAGCCTGTACTGAATCAGCGACTCTTGAGAAGAATATAATTGTGAAATCCATAATTCCACGATAACAAACAGTATGGTTGACGAAACGGTTAAATGATAGACAATTGTGACTAATATTATAATAAAAAGATACTTAAAAACTGTTAAAAATCTATCGTTTTAGTTAATTTGAACAGTTGACAAAGATAAAAACCATATTACAAATTATTATTTATAAGTTGGTTTCTATTTTATATATAAATATAACGGAACGTCTTATCATGAAAGAGAAAAAAATTAATTTTAAAAATTAAATTTGTAAATAAAATTTCAGTTATTACATCATCGTTGGTTATCAGTAGAAAAAAGTGTAAAAATCCGTCACAACAAAAAAAAATTAAAAATAAATAAAAATGAAATAAAATGAAATGTTATGACATAACCAAAACGATATGTAACTGTACTTAGGTGGTGCCCACATGTACGCAAGGGTTTGTACTTGGGGGGAGAGTGGAGGGAGGGGTATTGTAGGGAGACCCAGTAGGGGCACGTGGTCGGGGTTCGTACGACATAGGACGTAGCCTGTATCTGACCGCTAAGCTAAGAATGTACTATCATATGTACAAAGTTACGGTAAGAGGGTTTAGTAGGGTGGGAGAGGGAGAGGGAGACTCAGGTTTTCAGGCGAGATGTGTAGACACAGAAAAAACGACCCGTCACAAAATTTACGTTAGAAAATTGTTAGAAAAGGAAGGTACGGTTACATATTAAAGTTTAGATAGCGTGGGACTCGGGAGATGTGATCGAAACTTAAAAAGTAAGACAAGAAAACTGTAAAGACGGTACGAATCACGATTATATGTGATAAAACTAATAAAATTGAAAAATAATATAAAAAACAGACAATAACGTTTAAGAAGGAGTAATCCGAAGAGAAGTTTTTGGGAATTAAGAGTTCATACATGAACGTCCTCTTGAATTCCTATTAAAACACTCAACTTTTTTTGACTACGTCAAATCCAACTGTAGTGCAATTTACGTCACATTAAATTAAAGAGGACAGGTCACAGTACTTTATGTTAAATTATAAATTTTATTTCAAAAGGTCTTCTAAAATGGTAACGTAAGTATCTCCAAAACATAAAAAAATCGATTCAAAAGAGTATTAATAATTAAGAAATTAACGACGTGAAAAAAACCTGAGTCATTAAAATCCCTCCTTTTTTTCTTTGACCGAACGGGAAACTGGAAGGGTATATTGAGTCATTCGTTTGATAAATCCTGATACATTGATCTTAGATTGGTGTACACCTTTTATTCTCAGATAATAGTTAAAAATAGTTGTCATTTAAGTTTTTACAGCAATATTCCGGTGGAAAAAAGACTTCGGGGGTCGAAACGAGATCTCGAAAAGGACCCTCCCATGGACGACTAGAGGTACTGGATCTCGTCCCACTCCAGCAGGATCCAAGACATCTATAATCTATTCGTACAAGTAGAGGACTCTACTCTGTTCTGTACGTGGTTGTAGGACCCCGACTGGGTCATTGGAAAGTTTTCTTTCCCGTACTTTCGATCAAATTTCTTTTACGTTCCCAAAGCTTAGGTCACCTTTAAGGACCCCTTTATCCTCTTTTTGGTCCGAGACATTGGTGGGGTGGGATGGGAGACGAAGGTGACCCGCGGAGACCCCACATAGGTGTTTGACAGTGGGGTTCTTAATCAAGTACAGTTTTAGTTCGGAGGACGTTATTAGTCGTTACCAAAGTTTAGTGTAATGTCGTACGCACCCTGGACGTTCCGACCGACAGACAGGTGTCGGAACCCGTGGTCTCCACCTCCCGCAGGAGACGAACGATGGGGAAAGACCCCCTTCCGCCTGTGCGTCTCGGACTCTCGGCGTCCCCGTCCTCTAGGGACGAGGAGGAGGGGTGCGGAGTGCGTCGTAGAGGTGCCCAGGAGCCGGTCTCAGGAGTTCAGGTTTATTTCTAAACGACCTGAGCACTTTATAGTTTTTTTTTACTGATTGTAACTTTTCTGTCCAAGTTATATAATCGCATCATGTGAGTCACCAAATTTCTAGTCTTATACAATTTATCTGCCACAATAGTCTTTAGCCTTCATTTTACTCATTTTACTAGGAATTTAGCAATCTGTTCAGAGGTGTAAATTACAATGTGAGTACTCAAAACATGTCTCTGATAAATCTCATTTTAGGGAAGAAGTAGTCTTTTTTTTTCTGATTTAAAAATTTTACTAAAATCACTTAGATCTAGGGAGTTTTGATAAGGTATATATATATATTACGGGAGAGACTTCGGAAGTCTTTTGAAGTACCCTCTGGGCACCAAAATCCGTGTCTGAGACGGGTTGAGACAATCCCTGCGGTCCTCTTGACACCAGCATTACCAGGCGGTCCCGCCTTATTCCTGAGCGAGGTCGGACGGAGAGAAGGGTGCACGAACGAGAGACGCCCGGTGTGTACTGCGACACTCCAGTGGTGGTAACGAAGGGGGCAAAGTGTCGTCCTCGTCACGTCCGAGTCTCTCGTCCCCCAACCTCTCCTGCGTCTGGATCGACCGACGGACCCGTCGCGCACGCCTCAGGCTCCGGAGGAGAAGGGGGAGGAGTCAGAAGACTACGGATCAGGTCGCGGGAGTGGTGCCGCCGACCGGGGACGGGGTCGAAGGGAGTGGGGGAAGGGCCCGTGTCTTCACGGAAAGATAACGTCGGTAAGAAGGGTTCAGTTGACTGTCGGAGTTTCAGACGTAAAAGTTCTGTGTGCACCTTTAGTTCCACACCGGAGTAGTGACAAATTTTACTGGTGTAAATCCCTGTCCCGAACCACTCGGTCTACAGTCTTGTCTTGGAAAACGGTCGTTCTCAACCTTCCATACTCTTCCTCCAATCTTCCATACTCCTCCATACTCTTACAAATGTCATCCTTTTCACATCACTAAACACCTTACAGCTAAAGGTATTCAAGTCAAGCCAGCGAGTCAACTCTGGGACGCTGGAGTACCTGACGTCGAAAAGTCCGAAGGGACAGGTAGTGGTTGAGGGTCTCGGATGAGTTTGAGTACAGGTAAATGTATTTACCACTCAGTCTTTCAATATAAATACCTTTTGTCGATATTCTAAAATTTATCGCTATTTAAAAGTGAACGTACTTTACAATTCTACCATGTCCTCTCTTTGTCTCTCTCGGTAGACGCTCACTTGTTTATTTCCTACTTAGACTGTCCACTCACGTCCATATTTTCATTCTGTAGAGACTTAGGGGTCCCCGACCACTGAACAAACCTGAGTGGAAGAGGCAATCGTGGAGGTAGTCACGTGCTTGCCGTCGAAAGTCCGGACCTGTGTGTGTGCCGGTACAACTCTTCCAAGTTTCCTCGAATAATTTCGGTCGTAGATTTCCCGCCCAGACCTCAGGTCTTCCCACATCTGGAACCTCAACGGTGGCCCGTCCAGGAGGGTCACAGGGCCGGCCCGAGGGCACAATAGGTTAACGACTGAGTGCAAGGTTTTTGGGTTCCGATCGGGAGGACTCGAGTCGTCCAAATCAGACTAGACGACGACGACAAGTGTGTCCTTCTATTTTCTACCTATGGTCTTTAAGTGTCGCGCACATCCACGGGGCGTCGTCGCCCGTCCGGGGGTCTCCAGGGGGACCCTGTAAAGTATCGTGACAGCTCTCGGGCTTAAAATTCGGTCCCTGGGGTTCGAGTCCGGCGGGCCGCGCCCGGGTCCCACCTCCCCTCCGGTGGTCGGGCCGGCGTGACGGCCGGTACAAATGGAAATAAAATTTCAGTCTAACTTACATTTCGTGACTCTTGTGGGAAATTAGTAAATCGAGATTTTAAGGGGGCGACCGAGAGGTGAGGAAAAGTCGTACTGAAAACCTCAGAAAACTAGAGGACTGACGAGGGATATAATCTTCAGATTAGGATATAAATTTGTATAAAGATGTAAAGTAGTTTGTCAAACTAAATTTAAAAGGTATTGGATCTATATCGGTGTAATTAGCCGACGGAGCGACCGAGAGACCGTCCCTCCGGTAGGTAAGGCAGAAATTCTTTATTCCTCCTTATTTTTTGCAACTTGCTTTTACTGTTATGTCACCTTTTATGAGCGCGTAAATCGTAGTGTTTTTCGCTTGTAAATTCCGGGGACGAAGGTTTACGGTGGGATTAATTTCCTCGCGAGGAAAAGTTACGCGAAAAAAGTGTACGTCTTCTCCGGAATAAGTTTACTCCCTGGAAAGGGTCCCGCGCCCGAGATTATCTCTCGAATCGTATTGAGCCCGACGAACAGTTACGTTTACCGTCGCCTCTTCAATGGCACGACTACGTCTAATACCAATAGGAGAAGTGTGTGGCGCCTTAAGAAGTGCGAGACCTTTCTGAAACGAATAGTCCCTCTTCGTTACTAGTTGTGGTGCGTGGGGGCCGGGGCCTCTCTGAGCCTCTCGCTCTAGTAGTTATAAGTCTAGTTCAGCCCAAGAGTGCCTCGGCTGATAATTAAACGGAGATTTCACTTCCGAATGACATATGAAGAATTACATTTGTAAACTGCTGGTGTATAGGTTATAGTTTATCTCGCTAATCTTCCGCTGAAGGGTTTCTCTGCGACTGTTCGTCGGAGCCTAGCCCCGAGACTTTAAGTTTTGTGGAACCTTTCCGAAAAAGAAGGAGGAGGTACTTTCCTCTACTTTCGAGTCGAGAAATTTTTTTTTTTTCTTTCTTTCTTTCTTTGTCCGTTTTCGCTGCCAAGAACTTTTCACAATCTTGGAAGAAGTCGTTCGCGTCCTCCGGGTGTCTGAAAGACGAGGGAACGACTGACTCCCTCCCCATCGGACCTCTGGGGGTCCCACTAGGACGTCCGGAGAGAGACGGAACCTTCACCGGGCTTAAGGTCCGGTTCCTCGATGACCAAAGGGACGGGACTTAAAAGGAAGTAGGGTCCCATAAAGGTGACCTGTCTCCTCCCCAGGAGTCGTTTGTGGGTCTGACGCAAACTCCCCGTGGGACTGAAGGTCTCCCACGTGCGGTCCCCGTTACCCCGTACCGGTCTAGTCCTCCGGGTCGAGGACGTCACTGAGCACGACTTAAGACGTACAGATGTAAGTCTTCTCCTTCGAGAAAAAAAAAAAAAATTTCATATAGACACTGAGATTGCATGTGGTTATACACTCTCGAACGAGTCGAAGACCTTTAGGTCGGTCCTAAATTGGTCGGGTCGTTCCCTCGGATTCCGTTGTCCACGGTCCACGGTCGACTATCCACAACCCACTGTCCACCACAGAGGGTCACCCGTCTCGTAGACGGGGGGTCGTCGTGGGGGTGGGGTGTGCCCCGTGCAGTCCTGGTTCAGCCACCCGCCACCCAGTCCTCGTGGCAAAATTTTTACACTATCTTATTCGTCTTTACTTTTCTACTCTTATTCTGGCTAGGACAGTCTCCGGTCGTCTGTCCTCGGAGTATATGAGGACTACAAACGCAACGACACACACACGTCCCTCGAGTCACACAGACGACACATCTCTCAACGTAGCCCACACGTACCATACACGTCGCCTAAACAGAGATCACTGTTTTTTCAAAAGAAGATTGACCGTTGTTAAAAGGATTGTGATCTTTATAACCGAATAGTAACGGGTCCGCAGGTAGGTGTTACTGACCTAAATTTTATAGTATAAATTAATTAGAAGATATCTCCTTATAATTATAATTTATTATAAATCAGTTACAGGTTTCTCAGCCTGCACTGACTCGTCGACTTAACTGACTGACACTCCTTATAGTACGTCGGCATGTTTACTTGTGTCTTCTAAAAAGACACAGTCATTCTTTTCTCGAGGTTTTGTCTGACGATTCAGTCTCTTCGTTTCACTGTTTGTAATACGAATCGTTCGAAAGTAAACACCTTTACTTTTCTTTATAAACAAATATAAACACATTTTGTAGAGAATTCTCCTGTCTCCTGTAAGTATGGGTAACCCACCCACTTGGTTTCACCTGTCTCTCTGAGAAGTGACGTTTGGACAAAAAAGACAAAATGAAAAATCAAAACCCCTCTTTTATAGATGATTGTGTTATTTAATACGTATCTACATTTAGATTCCCATATGAACGTGTCTTTACCCAGAGATGTGTGTCTATACCCATATCATGTGTAAACACCACCACTACAATAAGTCAGTGATTCAGTACAGTCTGAGGAACTCTGGGGTACCTAACGTCATACGGTTTGAGGAGAAAGGAAATGATAAAGGGTCTCGAACGACTTTAAGTACAGGTAACTTAACCACTACGATAGCTTGGTAGAGTAGGAGACGGTGGGAGAAGAGGAGGACAGAAGTTAGAAAAGGTCGTAGTCCCCGAAAAGGTCACTCAATCGAGAAACGTAGTCCACCGGTTTCCTAACCTCAAAGTCGAAGTCGTAGTCAGGAAGGTTACTTATAAGTCCCAACTTAATGAAATCCTACCTGACCAACCTAGAGGAACGTCGGGTTCTCTGAGAGTTCTCAGAAGAGGTCGTGGTGTCAAGATTTCGTCGTTACGAACCGTGAGTCGGAAGGTATGTCAGGTTGAAAGTAACAACAATGGCAAGTCAACGGGCAAGTACAGGCTGAGACGTTGGGGTACCTAACGTCGTGTTCGAAGAGACAGGGAGTAGTAGAGGACTCCAAACGGGTTCAAGTACAGGTAACGTAGTCACTACGGTAGGTTGGTAGAGTAGGAGACTGTGGGAGAAGACGAAAACGGGAGTTATAAAGGGTCATAGTCCCTGAAAAGGCTACTCAGTCGACAAGTGTAGTCTATTGGTTTTATGACCTCAAAGTCGAAGTCGTAGTCAGGAAGGTTGCTCACAATTCCCAACTAAAGGGAATTCTAACAGACCAAACTAGAGGAACGACAGGTTCCCTGAGAATCCTCAGAAGAGGTCGTGGTGTCAAGTTTCCGTAGTTAAGAAGCCGTGAAACGGAAGAAATGCCAGGTCAAGAGTGTTGACATATACTGATGACCTTTCTGGTATCGGAACTGATATACCTGGAAACAACCGTCTCATTACAGAGACGAAAAGATATGTGACAGATCCAAATATTGAAAGGACGGTTCTTTGTTTGTAGAAGACTAAAGTACCGACGTTAGTGGTATGTGTCAAGACTGAAAGTATATACATGTATGTACATATAATATAATTTTACTATAAAACATATGGTAGAACAGACACAGTCTATACTACATACTTTGACGATCTATGAATTTACCTGGTTGTGTCTCCGGGTCTCAACGTACTTGGGTGAGTTCCGGGTCCAAGATCCTTTATGAGACCCAAGATCCTTTAAAATTTTTATTCATCCTTCTTTTTACAACTTCTCAGATCATTACTTGTCATTCTAAGATCTACCCCGTTAATTCCCGAGTTCAATGAAAAAAAAAAAAAAAGGTCTTTTTACTGGTTATTTTATTTAACTGTCGATTAACCCTTTTGAATGGAAGCGAACATACAAAGAGACCGCAAGTACCGGGATAGAGAACCCACGTTTAATAAATATACAACTGATTACTAAACGTAATTTGAAGTTTATTAAATGACTATTTCGTCNAAAAAAAAAAAAAAGGTCTTTTTACTGGTTATTTTATTTAACTGTCGATTAACCCTTTTGAATGGAAGTGAACATACAAAGAGACCGCAAGTACCGGGATAGAGAACCCACGTTTAATAAATATACAACTGATTACTAAACGTAATTTGAAGTTTATTAAATGACTATTTCGTCGTTACATATCTTCAACTGCGATGTCACATCCAAACCATAGAGACCTATCAAGAGACGTTGAAGGATGCTTGGGGATCCAGACAATAGTCTATTTCCCCTCCCGCGATCGTTCTGCGTCCCCGGTGTCTGGACGGTAGGGACCCCGGTGGGCACACGGGTGAGGGGACCGGTTACGGGTGGTACGGAGGGTGTCCCCGTCCTTCGAGACCACAGACCCCAACTTCTGAGGATGAGTCTCCGAGGTGGACGTCGGAGTGGTAGAAACAACTGGTAGTCGGTCTCCTTCTTCCCGTGCGACCTCTGACCCCAAGACTACCGGGTGAACGGACCCTGACGTTTGAGGCACTGGGTCCGAACTACAGATTGTCAGTCTCCCCGGTCTCAGGGTCGGGACTCTTGTCCCGTCTCCCTGGTGACGGAGTGACCATCCGTAAAAGGGACCCTACAAAGGACGCAGAGGGAGGGTGCAGGTTCTTCTAGGCGAGTTCACGGACGCTAGAGGCGAGGGTCGTTTCGTCGGGGAGCGACTCTCCGGCACCGACGGGGGGTGCGGTGACGAGTGACCCGGGGGCGGACGGGACGACGGACTCGTCAATACCACTTCCTGGATTCGATGAGGTGAAACAATTGTCTTTTTGAGGTAAACATTCCAGGGTCCTTTTCTCGGAAACTTTTAGGTTCTCGGAAACCTTTAGGGGACTGGAGTGGGGTGGTGGGAGCTCGGTTAGCCTGGGGTCTGGTTTTAGAGGACTGAATTGCAAGTCCTTGAGTACCAGATGGATCCACTACCCTTGGTTAGTCTTGGGCACCGGTCGGGCCCTTTACCCTTGGTTAGTCTTGGGCCCCGGTCGGTCCCTTTTATTTTTGGTTAGTCTTTGGTTGTGGATTGGGAAGGTGTCTTCCGTTGGTCAATCTACAGAGGGTTGGGTCTTTGAGGGCAAAAAGTTTAAAGAACGCGCTCTTATGGGATATATTCGTTACATTGGGTCTTGAGTCACGAGGAGGGATATCGGCGACGTAGCCATAGCCACCCTCCGGTCGCGTTCGAACCATTATTTTTGAGAGAACGAAAACGTAGTCTATAGCCGAGGGACCACCAGTGACCCTCTAAAGCGTTAAACCCGTTTTGTTACCGGCCTGGGGGCTGAGGGACTCCCTACGGACAGTACTCCTACGTCGGTCATCATTTGCGACAACAGGAGGTCAGCGAATGAAGACAAAGAATCTTCCCTGCTCACCTAAGGGGTCCTTCGGTGAAGTGAAGTATATTGAATCCAGGGGTCTCGACAGACTTTTACCTTTAGAACTTGCGTGGACTGACAACTCTTGACGAGGAGCAAGGCTTACAGAACCATAGACTAAAATTAGTTGGACGTTGTAGTGTAAAATACGATTTAACGTCGAACTCAAGTTCTGAAGGTAGTCACTTTAGGAGAGGAAAAATCGATTATTCGATCCGACAAGATTTTATCTCCTCTACCTGTTGGTTTTAATTTATAAATTTTTAACCTAAGAGATAAGTCAATGTATCCCCGAAGGGACCACCGAGTCTCCTATTTCGTAGACGGACGTTACGTCCTCTGCACCCAAGTTGGGAGCCCAACCCTTCTACGGGACCTCTTCCTTTACCGTTGGGTGAGGTCATAAGAACGGACCTCTTAGGGTACCTGTCTCCTCGGACGGCCCGATGTCAGGTGTCCCAACGTTTCTCAACCTGTGCTGATTCGCTGAAGTGAGTGCGTGAGTGAGTAAGTCAATACACTTCTAAAAAGTCAAGTCAAGTCAAGTCAGCGAGTGAGTACAGACTGAGAAACACTGGGGTACTTAGCGTCGTCCGGTCCGGAGGGACAGGCAGTCATTGAGGACCTCAAGTGAGTCTGAGTGTAGGTAGTTCAGTCACTACGGTAGGTCGGTAGAGTAGGAGTCAGTAGGGGAAGAGGAGGACGGTGGTTAGGGAGGGTCGTAGTCTCAGAAAAGGTTACTCAGTTGAGAAGCGTACTCCACCGGTTTCATGACCTCAAAGTCGAAATCGTAGTAAGGAAGGTTTCTTTAGGATTCCGACTAAAGGAAGTCTTACCTGACCAACCTAGAGGAACGTCAGGTTCGCTGAGAGTTCTCAGAAGAGGTTGTGGTGTCAAGTTTTCGTAGTTAAGAAGTCACGAGTCGAAAGAAACACCAGGTTGAGAGTGTAGGTATGTACTGGTGTCCTTTTTGGTATCGGAACTGATCTGCCTGGAATCAACCGTTTCATTACAGAGACGAAAACTTATACGATAGATCCAACCAGTATTGAAAAGAAGGTTCCTCATTCGTAGAAAATTAAAGTACCGACGTTAGTGGTAGACGTCACTAAAACCAAAAAAAAAAAAAAAAAAAACGTCACTAAAACCTCGGGGTTTTTATTTCAGACTGTGACAAAGTTGACAAAGAGGTAGATAAAGGGTACTTCACTACCCTGACCTACGGTACTAGAAGTAAAAGACTTACAACTTGAAATTCGGTTGAAAAAGTGAGAGGAGAAAGTGAAAGTAGTTCTCCGAAAAATCAAGGAGAAGTGAAAGACGGTATTCCCACCACAGTAGACGTATAGACTCCAATAACTATAAAGAGGGCCGTTAGAACTAAGGTCGAACACAAAGAAGGACAGGTCGTAAAGAGTACTACATGAGACGTATCTTCAATTTATTCGTTCTACTATTATATGTCGGAACTACATGAGGAAAAGGATAAACCTTGGTCAGACAACAAGGTACAGGTCAAGATTGACAACGAAGGACTTGGACGTATGTTCAAAAAGTTCTCCGTCCAGTCCACCAGACCATAAGGGTAGAGAATTTCTTAAAAGGTGTCAACTAACACTAGGTGTGTCAGTTTCCGAAACCGGATCAGTTATTTCGTCTTTAACTATAAAAAGACCTTGAGAGAACGACAAAGGTACTAGGTCACATACAGCCGTTAAACTAGAGACCAAGGAGACGGAAAAGATTTAGGTCGAACTTGTAGTCCTTCAAGTGCCAAGTGTATAACGACTTCGGACCGAACCTCTTAAAACTCGTAATGAAATGATCGTACACTCTACTCACGTTAACACGCCATCAAACTCTTAAGAAACCGTAACGGAAAGAAACCCTAACCTTACTTTTGACTGGAAAAGGTCAGGGCACCGGTGACGACTCAAAAGGTTTGAACGACCGTATAACTCACGTCGAGAAAGTGTCGTAGTAGAAAGTCCTAAACTTTATCGAGGTGACCTTAAGGTAGTGGAGGTNTCGAGTTGACCTTAAGGTAGTGGAGGTGATCGAAACAAGCATCACTACGAAAGATTCCGGGTGAACTGAAGTGTAAGGTCCTACAGACCGACATCTAATCACTAGTGTGGTAGTACTAATAGAACCAGAATTTTTAGAAAAAACATGTCAAGAAGGTACATAAGAACGGTGGAGAATTATAGAAGACGAATACACTCCAGGTATGGTAAAGACAGGAAATAACTCGGGTAGAAACGTACTTTACAAGGGAACCATAGAGATTAAAAGAACTTCTCTAGAGATCAGAAAGGGTAAGACAAGAAAAGGAGACAAAGAAACGTAACTAGCGACTTCTTTCGAAAGAATAGAGAAGAACGATAAGAAACCTTGAGACGTAAGTCTACGAATATAGAAAGGAAAAGAGGAAACGAAAAGTGAAGAGAAGAAAAGTGTCGATAAACATTCCGGAGGGGTCTGTCGGTAAAACGACAAAACGTAAAGAAAAGGTACTCCTACCAGAATTAGGGACAGAGGACATGTTACAGTGATTGGAGTAAGACATCAAGTAGTCCGTGAGATAGATAGTCTAGATCCGGGAATTTAGATAAAGAGTGAAGGTGACATATTAGTATTCCCTAAACTAAATCCAGTATGGACTTACCAGATCGCCAAAAGGGATGAAAGAAGTTAAACTCAGACTTAAACCATTATTCCTCAAGTACTAGACTCGGTGTCAGTCGAGGACCAGAACAAAAACGACTGACATATCTCGAAGAGGTAGAAACCGACGTTTCTTATATTAGGTAGACTAAAACCACAACTGGTAGACCACTACAGGTACACCTCTCAGAAGAGAACACAACAACCTTCTCCCACAAACGATACTGGTCACGTAAGAGGACCGTTTTGAGACAATCGGAAACGGGACGAAGTAAGGTATAAGGTTCCGGTTTAAACGGACAATGAGGTCCACAAAGAACTGAAGGATGAAAACGTAAGGTCAGGGGATATTACTTTCCTGTAGAAAAAACCCACAATCAAGATTTTCCAGAACATCCAGAAGTATCTTGGCAATTTGAAGTCGAAGAAGTCGCAATGACCAACCCCGTATCTGAATCTAATGACACTATGACTTACCAAACGGAACCTTTGCTTGTCTCTAGTAAGACAACAAAAACTCTAACGTAGGTTCATGACGTAAAACCTGAGAAGACAACTGGTACTACCGATGAGGTAAAGAAGATTCGCTAGGGACGGGCGTCATCATCTATATTACCAGTAGACTCAATTTAAGTGGATAAGTTCAGGTAAAATCAAGTGACTAAGGGTCTTACAGCTGTAAGTGAGAACGGTAGAGAACAAACTGGTGAAGGTCAAACGGAACTAAGTACCTGGACTGTAAGGTCCAAGGATACATTATAACGAGAAATGTCGNTCAAGTACTAGACTCGGTGTCAGTCGAGGACCAGAACAAAAACAACTGACATATCTCGAAGAGGTAGAAACCGACGTTTCTTATATTAGTTAGACTAAAGCCACAACTGGTAGACCACTACAGGTACACATCTCAGAAGAGAACACAACAACCTTCTCCCACAAACGATACTGGTCACGTAAAAGGACCGTTTTGAGACAATCGGAAACGGGACGAAGTAAGGTATAAGGTTCCGGTTTAAACGGACAATGAGGTCCACAAAGAACTGAAGGATGAAAACGTAAGGTCAGGGGATATTACTTTCCTGTAGAAAAAACCCACAATCAAGATTTTCCAGAACATCCAGAAGTATCTTGTCAATTTGAAGTCGAAGAAGTCGCAATGACCAACCCCGTATCTGAATCTAATGACACTATGACTTACCAAACGGAACCTTTGCTTGTCTCTAGTAAGACAACAAAAACTCTAACGTAGGTTCATGACGTAAAACCTGAGAAGACAACTGGTACTACCGATGAGGTAAAGAAGATTCACTAGGGACGGGCGTCATCATCTATATTACCAGTAGACTCAATTTAAGTGGATAAGTTCAGGTAAAATCAAGTGACTAAGGGTCTTACAGCTGCAAGTGAGAACGGTAGAGAACAAACTGGTGAAGGTCAAACGGAACTAAGTACCTGGACTGTAAGGTCCAAGGATACATTATAACGAGAAATGTCGTAGTCTGGAACGAAGATAGTGGTCAATGTAGGTGTCGACCCATAACAAAAACGAAACCGAGGTAACGAAGGAAGAAAGACCTCAATAAAGAGGTGACTAGAGGTCATCGTATAACCCGTGGATGACTGGACCCTTCAAGGAGAAAGTCATAGGATAGTAAAACGGAAAAGTACGACAAGTGCCCTAAGAGTTCCGTTCTTATGACTTCACCAAACGGTAAGGGAAGAGGTCACCTGGTGTAAGACAGTCTGGAGAGGTGGTACTGGGCGGGTAGAACCCACCGGGGTGTCCCATACCGAATCAAAGTAACTCAATCTGTTCCGACACCAGGATCACACTAATCTAACTGATCAAAAGACACTAATACCAAAGTCACACAGACGGGAGACTACGGGAGAACGTTGTGGATGATCGGAGGTTGATTGTTATGCACTCTTATGTTTGGACAGGACTCAAATTCAAATAAGATTTTATATAAATAGACTTAATTTCTCTTCTATTTTAAACAACATTTATACACAATTAGGGTTTCACAGGAAAAGGTCCAAGTCTTACCCAGAGATTTGCGTCGAAACTTGGACATTGAGGATGCTGTACCTCCTCGCAGTGAAACTTTGTACAGGTGATGGATTAATTATAAAGAGTAAACGTTACGTCTACTCTGAGTGTTTCGGCTGTCAATTTTGAACTTTTATTAATGGGTGTAATACTCAATGCTGTTACTCAGTCTTCTACACTACGAAGTGATAAAAAGTCTTCTCGATCACGTTGGAAAAACTGTCTCCTCCGAAATTAGTGCAGACGCTGACACACAGGAACAGACACCCAAGGAGAGACTCTGAGAGGAGATAAGATAAAGGTAAACTGAGCGTAAAACACAAGTCACATTTAGTTCTGACTTTTCTTGTAAACGGAAGTGTCACTTTAGCGTTAAATAAAGAACTTTCGAAGCGGCAGAAGTATCGGAAACCTAGACAAATTGGTTTCGAAGTAAAGAGAGGAACCGTATTATTTAGAAAATTAGATTCGTGGGTTTATATGTCGCTCGTAAAATAAGTTGTAGGCTCTTCCTTATAAGTAAAAGTCTATACCTTAAAGTCGAAACTACCCCAGACGTCGGTGTCGTCGAAGTCCGAGACACATCCCGGATTGAGTCCTCGAGTCAAACTTGTCCCCCACCCTGCTTCTAAATCGGGGTCGTTGAACGAAGACTTCGGTCTCCACTGGTGTCCCCATAATTGACGGTACCTCTTAGGTAAAGGTCTGCCCTTGGGGACGGCCGTTGTCAGTGATGTGGAGCTATCCATTCAGGTGCTTTCCTCGGTCTCCTTGCTCTTGCCTAAAGACATTATTTTCGTGGTCAAGTCAAGTCAGCGAGTCAACGTAGGCCGAGAAACGCTGGGGTATCTGTCGTCGTACGGTCCTAAGGGACAGGTAGTGGTTATATATATTATAACCTCTTCCCTTACCGTCGGGTGAGGTCACACGAACGGACCTCTTAAGGTACCTGTCTTCTCGGACCGCTCGACGTCAGGTACCCCAGTCTTTCTCAGGATGTGTGGACTCGATGATTGTGTGTGTATGTATGTGTATATTCTTATATATCTCTATGTGTATATATAAATATATATATGTGTGTGTGAGGTCATAAGAACGGACCCTTTAGGGTATCTATCTCAGACTCGGACCACCCGATGTCAGGAACCCCAGTGTTTCTAAGTCTGTGTTGAATCGTTGACTCATATATAACATGCATACATATATATATGTGTGTATATACATATGTATATGTGTGTGTGTGTATACCTCTTCCGTCACCGTGGGGTGAGGTCACGAGAACGGACCTTTTAGGGTACCTGTCTCCTCGGACCACCCGACGTCAGGTACCCCAGCGATTCTCAGCCTGTGCTGACTCGCTGAAGGGAAAGTGAAAAGTGAAAGTACGTAACCTCTTCCTTTACCGTTGGGTGAGGTCACAAGAACGGACCTCTTAGGGTCCCTGCCCCCTCGGACCACCCGACGGTAGGTACCCCAGCGTGTCTCAGCCCGTGCTGACGTCGCTGAATCGTCGTCGTTGTCACATATATATAAATATACACCGTGATCACCATTTCTCGGGTGGACGGGTACGTCCCTCTGAGCTCTCAGGACTCAAGCTAGGGACCCAGTTCTTCTAGGGGACCTCCTCCCGTGTCGCTGAGTGAGGGTATAGGAACGGATCTCTTAGGGTACCTGTCTCCTCGGACCTTCTGGTGTCAAGTACCCCAGTGTCTCTCAACCTGTGTTGTCTTATTTCGAGTTCGAGTTTTATGGAAGACTTATTCCACCTGAAAGGTAAGGATGAGAAGGACTCTTAAGTTGATTATTTTGTACTTATACAGTCTTGTACTAGTGCCTCGAAATTAGTGTTCAAAACGGGTTCTGACTGTACGACATAAAATTCTGTGACTTAACACGTCACCTCGAGTATAACGTGTCTTAATGTAATCCTAGACCTTATACGACCGACCATGGGTCGTTTACACCAGTGTCTACTAGTGGAGTTCCTCCACCTGACCGCACTCGTAGTTGGAAACACCTTTACATCTTTTTGTACTTTGGACTGACTGTGCATTTGGGTATTAGAAGTCTACGACCCCCGCGGAAAGTAAGACTCGACGGGTGAATGGTTGTACCGGTGACAGGACTGAGAAATGTTGGGGTCTCTGGCGTCGTGCGGTCCGGAGGGACAGGTAGTGGTAGAGGACCTCGAACGAGTTTGAGTACAGGTAGCTCAGTCACTACGGTAGGTTGGTAGAGCAGGAGGTAGCATGGGAAGAGGAGGACGGAAGTTAGAAAGGGTCGTAGTCCCACAAAAGGTTTGTCAAGAAGTGTAGTCTGCCTGTTTCATAACCTCGAAGTCGAAGTCGCAATCAGGAAGGTTACTTATAAGTCCCAACTAGAGGAAATCCTACCTGACCAACCTAGAGGAACGTCAGGTTCCCTGAGGGTTCTCAGAAGAGGTTGTGGTGTCGAGTTTTCGTAGTTAGAAGTCACGAGACGGAAGAAATACCAGGTTGAGAGTGTAGGTATGTACCGATGACGTTTTTGGTATCGGAATTGATATACCTAAAAACAACCGTTTCATTACAGAGACGAAAAATTATACGACAGATCCAACCAGTATCGAAAAGAGGGTTCCTCGTTCACCGAAATTTAAAGTACCGACGTCAGTGGTAGACGTCACTAAAACCTCGGGTTCTTTTATTTCAGACAGTGACAAAGGTAATGAAGGGGTAGATAAACGGTACGTCACTACCCTGGTCTACAGTACTAGAATCAAAAAACTTACAACTCAAAAGTCGGTCGAAAAAGTGAGAGGAGAAAGTAGTCCTCCGAGAAATCAAGGAGAAGTGAAGGACGGTATTCCCACCACAGTAGACGTATAGGATTTGATGTCACTCTCCCCGGCGACTGGTCTGTACCGAACACCCAGACTCTCTGTTACCCTGGGACTGCCCGTTGGTGACCCTGGGACAACCCGTTACGGTGTCCCCCACACGGACCCTCGTCCCGCCCACCCTCCCACAGTCTCCGGCACCCTTTACTTCTGGAAAAAGTCCCTGGTTCCTGTTTCGACCACGCCCCAGACGACCCCTTCCCCTCCCCTGACACCCTGAGGAAGACCCCGGTCAGTCCAGACTTGCCACTGTACCGAAAGAGACTTCGAATAGAAACCTTTGTCACTCCCGACCAATTCACACTTGGACGACGACCTTATTGCGTTTCGTACTACTCTGTCTCTCCTGACGTTGGTCGGGACTCTCAGGAGACTCGTCATCGCTTAAGGTGTAGATAAGACCCCTTGTTCTCTGTCAGGTAAGGTACACACGGGGAGACGTCAGGGACCTTCTTTCCCCCCGTCGCTAAGGGTCGATTGCGACCCGGTAGGTGGACCTCGAGAGACTGGGGTGGTCGGGGCTCCCAGTACTTGTCTTTCACCTACCGGAAGGCGTCCGGAGATCACTGGGGTCCTACCGAAATCCTCGGACAGTTCTTTAGGGCACCGGGGTCCGGGTCCTACTACAAAACTAAAGAGTCCGATAATAACTAAACCCCTACTTCTTCATCAGACGATAACAACGACATCCACAGTGCTCTTTCGTAGGTCGGGGCTAAGTGACCGACCGTCTAGAGTCCCCCCAAACGCAAACCTGCTGGTCCCGGTAAGCCCGATGGCCCCCTACGATAACGAAGAGTTTCCATCGCGGCGAAAATACTCTGTACCGTGCGATTAGCTTTTGTGTTCATTTGACCTTTAATTTAAATTTTCGGATATTAAATCATAGAAGGGCCGGCCCTCACTACCGAAAGTAAACACGCCCTGGCCTCGACAGGTCCCAGCCGGCCGCCCGGCACCGGTCCGGAGGAGGGTCCCGACTACCTCGGCTAATTAGAGAGCCTTGGCTCGAAACAGAAGAGGTCAAGTCACTTGTTGAAGTAAAGTCGACTACTCAAGTTGGTCCCCAGTCTTGTTAGGAGTAAAGACTGTTAGGGTGCTTTTCCCTTAATTAAAATACTCAATCACGATGACACGAGTCTGCTTCGACCCCTCTACCTCTCTTCGGGAGTATCCGACGTTTCTCGTCCGGGCGCGGGCCTGCGCGGCGCGTCAATCTTGGCCCCTCTGTGGACGAGGTGCTCCGTTCCCCGGACCCTCACGTTCCTGAGATGCCTGGTCTTTGTGCGACTCCCCGGAGAGGGTAGCCGTTGGTGGCCCCTGCAGGAGGGCTTGAAGACAGGAATCTCACGTTGCACTTTTTGACAAATTTCTCAGGGCTACTCCCGTCAAACTCTTCTAATTTGTTAGCACGCGAATCAGAAGTCAGTGCGGGCTGAGAAACACTGAGGGATCTGACGTCGGGCGGTCCGAGGAGACAGGTGCCTAAGAGGTCCGTTCTCATGACGTCACTCAACGGTAAAGAAGGAGGTCCCCTAGAAGGGCTGGGTCCCTAACTTCGGCTCAGAGGACACAGAGGACGTAACTATCCGTCTAAGAAGAGGGACGACTCGGTGACCCCGTCGGGTTCACTAACACTGGTGTCGTAATTTTTTAACCCCCTTTTCGGGAGTTGTTTCGTTTCGTTAGTCTAGTTTACGACCACCCATAATACTGTCGCGACCAGTGATGTCTTAGCGCAAATATTTGAGTACGTCTACAAGTGACTCGGGGGAAACGGTGGTCCGTGTGTCCTGGGACCGGAAAGTGGGGTCCTTTTTTCCCTTGAGTTCACACATAGTCCGAGGGTACCTGACGTGACTCAGGGGGTTACGGATACGACTTCGAGTCGGAGCCCACGGGAATTTCGAACTGACGTAAACTTCTATTCCAGAAATTTCTCGACTCACGCAATTTTACCCCGAGAATCTCTTCTGTGAGCAGGGAATCCTGGTCACAGGAATATCCTCTGCTCTAGTCCTGTGTCTGCGTGCCTCCGTGCTGGAGCACTCCTGCGTCCTCCTTCGCCTACGGCGTGCGGACCCTGGCTCCGACGCCTTCCTGGTAGAGACGGGTGTGGTCCGAGACCCTGTAGGTGGGAGGTCCGACTCTCTGGCATTTGAGGACAACGAATACCACAGGACCGACACCGTAGAACAATACTGTAGGACCCACTTCATTATGAATTGATGTTTGTTAACGTTTGTTCTGATGGGTCGGGGACGGGGGGTTGTGCACTTAAAGTGCACTTCTTTATCGGTACTCGGATGTGGTGGGGGGAGAGTCGTCCATTAGACCTGGACTTTGGGAGTTGAGTCCTTCGGGGACAGGCACCCGAGGACGAGGGGGCCGCTCCCCACGTCGTATTCCGCGCAGGAATGAAACGACGGGTTCCTCGACCACGACTCAGAAAGGGCCTCACCTGAGTTCCAACGTGACTTCGACGAAATCAAGATTGACTCTTCGGAGGAGTGAGCGAGGCGTCGGGCACAGGAGTCAGTGGGACAGGAGTGCCACCCGAGGCTGAAGACCCCGATTTCCCTCGGGGTCTGCTCCGGTGGTACGACGCTTCTCTCCCGGTCCAAACTCTAGACTCAGGACTGTGTCACGGTCGAGACAGACAGTAGTGGGTGTACCCCGTCTTTGGCTCGACCTACGCATAGGGTGTTCTTTCCTAGCGTGTGTCCTTCACACGTCTGACTCCCCCGGAACGGTCGTCACCCCGCCTCTGGGGAAGACTCCGGGAGGTCGGAGACCACCCTTCCGGACCCGACGAGATGGGGGTTTGAGGTAAGTCTTTACTGGGACTTCCGTCTCCTGTAAAAGGACCCTCTATGCCCTCGGTCTTCGGTCCCACCGACCTCGGTCCGTACCGACCCCTGGGAGAGTGAGGTCCTCCTCGTGGAAGTGTACCCAAGGGCTAATGACGGAACTATCCCTCTCAGACGTATTGAACACTACATCGTTTAAAATTTATTTCGTGTACCGGACAATCTTTCTTACTGGGAGTTGTCAGAATCGAGTCGTGCACCGACCAGTCCGGTGTTCTTGGGAAGTCGGGGTCCACCCCAACCGGGACCCCTGGGGCTGAGTCACCATTCTCGTCTCCACCCGGCCGACCCGAGACGAGGGTCCCCGTGAGGACCTCCCCGTGACCTCACGTTCCACCGTCGGGGAAGGGGTAAGGGTGACCACCTCGGGTCTTTGTGTGAGACACAATCATTCTCCGGATCCACTACCACTGTTGACTGGATAATAGACTCGAGTACCTTTTAGAGTTTGGACTTCGTTTCGGACCCACCCCTCAATGGGAAGGTCTCTCAGGGTCCCCCAGTCCCTGTACCCCATGCCTTGAGTCAGAGGCAAGAGCCCTTCCTATATATCACACGCACGTTCACACGTGTGCACACGTGCACGTACATACATACCCACGTAACCCACGTGCACACATGTACACACGTGTTCGTACACACGTAACATACATACACACGCATACTACACCCGAAGGGACCACCGAGTCTGTCATTTCGTAGACGTGCGTCACACCCTCTGGGCCCAAACTAGAGGGACCAGTCCTTCTGGGGGGTCCTCTTCCCTGGCCGATGGGTAGACGTGTACGTAATATGCGTGCACGTGCACAGTCACACACGTCACTGACACGCACGCACGTCCGCACACACACGTCACTACGTGACTCACACACGCACGCACGTCCGCCCACACACACGTCACTGACCCGCACGTACATNTTCCCTGGCCGATGGGTAGACGTGTACGTAATATGCGTGCACGTGCACAGTCACACACGTCACTGACACGCACGCACGTCCGCACACACACGTCACTACGCGACTCACACACACACGCACATCCGTACACGTACATCCGTACACACACACGTCACTGACGCGCACGCACGTCCGCACACACACGTCACTACGTGACTCACACACGCACGCACGTCCGCCCACACACACGTCACTGACCCGCACGTACATCCGTACACACACGTCACTACGCGACTCACACACACACGCACATCCGTACACACACACGTACACACACGTCACTTACACGCACGTACAGCCGTACACACACGTCACTACGCGACTCACACACACACGCACAGCCGTACACACACACGTCACTACGCGACTCACACACACACGCACATCCGCACACACACGTCACTACGCGACTCACACACACACGCACAGCCGTACACACACACGTCACTACGCGACTCACACACGCACGTACGTCCGTACACACACGTCACTACGCGACTCACACACACGCACATCCGTACACACACGTCACTACGTGACTCACACGCACAGCCGTACACACACACGTACACACACGTCACTTACACACACGTACATCCGTACACACACGTCCACGCGTGTCACAAACACACGTGCGCACACGTACACACAGGGTACACTCGTGTGTGCACGCACGCGTGCCTTCGAGGGACATAGGGTCGTAGAAGACCTACGTCGATATCGGCGTGAGTTTAGCGAATACCCGGGTTTGGTAGTCCAAAAACTTTCCGCGGTGTCCACAGTGTCGCTCGGGGGTGCTACGGGGAGGGTAGTCAGGAGGGACCGGACCCCGGGCAGAACACGTGTGTTACCCACTCGAGTGTCACAGAATGTACATACCTAAGGCGTGGGTTTAGACTTCGGCTCCTCCGGCTCTGGGCCGTTCCATAAGGCGTGCCGTGCGAGACAGGCCGTGCGAGACATGCACAAACGACACCTACTAAACGACTCTGTAAGAGTAAAGTTATCGAAGATTGGTCCTCCCAGTGGACTCGGTAGACAGGTCCGGGTCCCTGCACCTCTGGTGTGTCGTACCGTGCCGCACCTCGTGGACGGCTCCCTCGTAGCTCTCGGGCAGCAAGACCTCGGTCTTAGGTCGAGGAGGTATGTCCGACGTCCCTCCTCTGGGGTGGGGTCTCCCCGGAATAGACGTGCCTGGGGACGCACACCGGGTGGGAGACGGGAGGAGGGAGAAGGCCAGGACTCGGTTACGGAGTCCTCTCCACCGACGCCACCCAAAGAAAGGGGACTCTACACATCGCTCTCGGACTACACGCCGACTTGTCCGACGTGTCGCAAACATTCCTGTCGGACCCGACCTGCGAAACGTCGGTCATTAGAGCAGGGTCGCGGCAGGTCGGTGCAGGCGTCGAAGTGACCTGTCACACAGACCGTGAGATGATCCACCGACTTTGTCGGGGGGAGGGTCGGGGTCTTTACCAAACTAAAGTCCCGTCTCATCTTACTAAGAAGATCTTGTACAAAAAATAACCGAAAGTTCCTCAGACCTCTCTCTCCTTAGTATAACATGTTTCCGAGGTTTTAAGAGGTTTTTTTCTCTTATTCATTGTACTAAAGGTGTCTCATTGCCCTACAGGGAAAGTACAAATCTCAGATGACTCTTTCGATCGGACTTAGATACTTAGGGTTTAGGTCGATTCTCTTTGTCCACCCTTTTCTTACCACAGTTCTCTTTTATCCCTGAAGTGAGTCACCTCTGGACACTCAGTGACAACGGGACCCACCGGACGGGTGGGTGGAGGCCCGACTCTTCGGCCCTGGTCTGGACTACACCTACGGGACCCCAGGGGGTCTCGAGGTCTCCACGGAACAAGGTTACGACCCCCAACTCCTCCGAAGGGTGACGACGTGGAGGTATCTGGAGTGAGACCTCTTCGGGGACGAGAGACGGGTGTCTGGGCTAACCGTGGGGCCAGGGAAGGAGGCTCTGACGCCATCCACGGGGCGTCGGCCGGGTGCGAGAGTCAGACGTGGGGTCCCGAGACGATATTCCGGCGGGACGGGAGGGGGATGAGGTCATGGAGGAGTGGAATTAAGTATCGGTGTCTCTGTTAGAGTGGGGAACAGGGGACGTTTCTTCAACCTCTCTCTTTGTCCTCTACCGACTCAACTTTGTCTGTCGGTCCGAAGCACTCCTACCTCCCTTCGGGTCAGGAATCCCACCTGTCTTAGTGACCTTGTCCTGTACGTCGGTCAGGGGACCCGAACCACCCCCACCCTGGGGGTCTTCCACTAGACTTTGCGACTAAACCCTCTACCCGCCATTCAAGGTCCACCGACAGACACTTTTCCCTCAAACTTTTCGACCGGTCCCCGAGATTTTCGGGACTCTTCTGTCGTGTTGACCCTTTTAGCTACCTCTTTATCATTGTCGGGTCCAACGGAACCACGGGTTTTGAGCACGTCTCGACTTTAGTTGGACGGGAGGAATGGGCAGGAACCTCTGTGACTTCTCGATTCTCGTCCGCCTCTGGTCCGTGCACCAGTGTCTTCTCCGTCGTTCGGAGGTGGCTGGACCTCCGCCTTCACCTCCCCGCGCCTCTCACTCCCTGTGGCGTTGCGCCTTCCACCTTGCGCCGCACCTCTGGGGTGTCCCGTCCACACGTCTCTCCGACGTGCGACTGCTTCTCCCGGCGTCCCCTCGGGGCTCGGGTCCTCCCGGACGTTTCGCCCGCCGCCTCGTCCCTCTCTCCCCTTCTAACCCGGGTCTGGATGCGCACGACTCGGCGAAGTCAGCACAGAGAAACGTCGGGACACCTGAGATCGGGCGGTCCGAGGAGACAGGTACCCTAAGAGGTCCGTTCTCATGATCTCACCCCACAGTAAAAGAGGAGGTCTCCTCGAAGGAGTGGGTCCCTAGCTTGGGGGCAGTTAGCACAAAAGACGTAACCGTCCACCCAAGAAACGGCGACCGTGGTGTACCCTTCGGGGGGTCTGGTTACCGTCCCGGCGGTCACACCCGAGTTACCGACCCGTCCTTCGTCCGGGGGGTCGGGTCCGGACCCTCGTCTCGTTGGCACGCCGTACAAGCGACCGAGTCCTTTTAACCCTCTTTTTATTGCTACTTTTTCTTTCGGTACTTAAAAAGTCGTTGGACTCGTAACGGACTCTAGTCGAAGAACGATATCACAAACCTCACGGTTTCGCGAGAAAGAGAATTCTTTGGCAGACATCATTTACAAGAAAATTTTATTACTGAGGCGAACTGTTTCACGTTCGTACAGCTATGGTACACCTGACGACACAATAAAAAATTTGCATTACGTAATCCGTAAGGCCTCAAAGGAGGATACCTCTGTCAGAAAGTTTCACGAACTATTAACTACCTCCTTGTCTTCCAGCTCCCTCACTCAAAATCGCAGACGCCTACAAAGCCGAAACAAAAGTCTACCCTCCTTGACACGCCCGAGTCTGCCTTCCTGACTCGATGACTCCCCAAACCTCCATTCCTCCCCCGGTGCGAAAGGACCTCTTGGCAGAGGTCGTCTGTTCGTGTCGCTGTCTCGTCTGGGTGGAAGGTTGTAAGATATCCGTCCTCGTTTATTTAATTTTGACCCTAAAAAACCCCCCTCCTCTCCGGTGACTTAGATGGAGGAGTCCACTCGTGAGTGCCCGGACTCGGACCCCGGTAAAGACAGTCACCCACTGCCACTTTAATAAGATCGGAGACCGTGTAAAATAAATGTATTAACGAGAAACCCGTTTAAGGAGGTGAAAAGACGTCTTTGGGACCGAGAAACTGACTGTGGCAGGAGTTCGAGGGTAAAAGGGAGGTACCAAGTATAGGGACTTTTTATTAATATTCGAAACTATATATTCTTTAGTAATGGGTGACTAAATCTATTACTTTATTATATTTGACGTCGTTCTACGAGATACTAAGAATGTATGAAGGACGACAGAGATTGTAGTAAATTACTAAAAAACTAAAAGTAACGTTTTTTTTTTTTTATGAAGTTTAACCTTTGTGCCGTCTCTGTAGTTACGGTCCTTCGTTTCTTCCGTAAGATAGGATAAAAGACATGCAATGACTTCGTTTAAATTTTTCTCTTTTTAGAAGTTTCGGTCAGACGTTAGTAACGTACAAGATTACTCTTATTTCGGCGAAACAGTTTTTCGGGTAGGACAAACGGTTTAACCAGAGAGCTGAAGATAAAATACTCCGGTTAGACTACAGAAACCTCTTTAGATGGAGTAAATAATTGAGTAAAAAGACAACGGTAAAAGATCTTAGTCTTATGTACATTTATTTTTACCTTTTGAACCATAGTCTTTCTCTTATTAGTGCCTTATGAGAACCATAAAATATTATAATATATAAACTACCTAATCGTAACACAGAATTGTAAAATTGGATAAAAATAAAATTATCATCTTCATTGAGTCCGAATATACTTCTTCAGTTTATTAGGACTTTACATATCCTTGTTTCTTTTTCTACGGGTAATTAATTTGAGAGTCCTACCTTCAGAAAAGAATATAGGAGAATCCACGAGAGGGGCCGCCAGACACTTAAATTGACTGCTTTCTACTTAATTCTCTTTCTTTACGTAATAGAGACGAAATAAATAAATAACAACAAAATATCTATATAAAAATAATATATTAATAAATATTATTATAAGTAATTATAAAATACACTTTCCCTCAAGTGTCTTTTCTTCAAGTTGAGGTTCTTCACAAAACTGAGTCTCCGCATATATGGTAAAATTGTTGTTTGTCTCTCAAACAGAAGTCTCTGCTATTTGACCCTTTCACTCTTTCTTTACATGCCCCCTTTGAATTGTCTTCTAGGTCCAAAAATCTCTCCAAGTAAAGACGGTAGAGTGGGAGACAGCAGGGGAAGAGGAGGACGGGGGTCAGGGAGGGACATAGCCCCAAAAGACGGTAGAGTGGACCCACGATTGGGACAGAAGTCATCGTCCTCGACGAGAAAGGAAGGACCAGGCCAAATCTTCCTGTACCCGTGCGGTGCGTGCGGTTCGACGAAGTCAGCACAGGCTGAGAGACGCCGGGATACCAGACATCGGACGGTCCGAGGGGAACAGGTGCCCTAAGAGGTCTTCCTGTACGCGTGTGTCCCTTCACGAACACGACGAGAATTCGTCTTTGTCTCCCTTCTCTTTAGATGGATGTAGACAGCTAAGAGTCAACGGAAGTTAAGTTTTATTAGGAACGCAGTTTCCCCGTATAATCGCCCCACTGTATAAGACTAGGCAACGTTAGAGTTTAGGTCATCTATTAGAAGATTTTGAATACGTAATTTTTTTATATAACACCTCTATCAAAAGGTCACAAGATTCTTATTTTCGTAAGAATAAACAAACATTTAACACATTCAATCAGTAACAGGACATTGTCTTCTGAGTTTTTGGAATGACCGAATTTGTTACCTACAAGTGACAAAGGGAGACCCAGTCGACCCGTCTTGGAGGACCAGACCGGTTCGAGATACCCTCAAGGTTCTACGGTCGAAAGTGTATAGACCAACAAGGTCTCCCAGGTTCGACACTCTGAGTCGGACCGAGGTGTCTCGTAGAATAGGGGGTGGTCTGTTCTGGTCCTAAGAAGTGTCTCAGTGGTGTCCAGAGTTGTTCTCCCATATTCGGGGTCGTGCGTTCGAGGAATGTTCGAAGACGAACCTACTACAGACGACAACGGAGTGACCAGGTTAGTTCGGGGTCCAGTCTTAATAACACCCTCCCTACTAGGTTCACCGTCTATGTCTCTCCGCATCTAGTGACCTTGGAAAGATGTAGTTAGATGGTGTTTTGGACAAGAGTGCGAGGAGATGAACTTCCCTCATTTTCATTGTGTTCTACTTAAAAGTTACCGTAGTGTAAAGGTAAGGTCAATGATCTTTAGGTGTCCACTAACTTCCAAAAGTGTCCACTAGTTTCGGAGGAGAGGTGGACCGTGGGACGACGGTGGGTCCCCTGGTGTAGGCATGGTCCAAAACCAGGATGGGGTGTCCAAGGGTCGGAGTCCCTGGGTGAAGGTGCCGACATAAGGGCGTTGGGAGGGGGTCTGGTCGGGTATGCGGACTCGAGGACGACGTCGGGAGAACGAGAACACACAAATATGGTTCTGGCGAAGGAAACCCAGAGGAGGTAGGACGACTGAATCAGAGGTAAGGGTAGGTTGGACACCGTAGTGTACGAAGTAGGGTCGACGTCGTAGACGGCTGGGGAAAATTAGAATGGGAGGGATTATTACTTTTGGAGACTTTCTGTTAGGGTACTGGAAGTCAGGGAGAAGCTGGACTGAACGACTTTACGAGTGTCACACCCGACGAGAAGGAACCTTCCTGGTGACGTCTGGTAGTCGTACCAGAGGTCCATGGTGGGAGCAGGGACAGTCTACGGACGATACGGGATCCGAACTCTTTTGGTCGACGGATGTCACTTAAGACAGTTGCAAGGTGAGGAATAGATTTATACGTAGAGGAATATATAAAAAAGGAGGTGATCGGGTAGTATTGGGATAAGGAGTGAGAGTCATGAGTTACATGAAGAACCGAAAAAACCAGCAGAACCTTGATAAATAGAGGAGGGGAACCAAGGGTAGCCACTCTTAGATACATACACCCATATAAACGAACAAAGGAAAGATGAAACGAGGTAGTGGAGTCGGATTTTCGTTTCAGTCGATACAAAGTAGAATTTTCGTTGTTTTAGTTTATGTAAACTTAAAAAAGTCGACTTAGAAATAAAAAAATTATCGGTTTAAGGAATTTTACCACGTAAAAAATTAAAAGAAAAAAAACGGAGAGTTAGTAAAATTTAAACTTCTAATTGTACGTATTTGTGAACACAAGTCAAGTCGAGTCAGTGAGTCAGCACAGGTTGAGAAACACTGGGGCACCTGGTGTAGTGCGGTCCGGAGCGATAGGTAGTGGTCGAGGGCCTCAAGTGAGTCTGAGTGCAGGTACCTCAGCCACTACGGTAGGTCGGTAGAGTAGGAGCCAACAGGGGAAGAGGGGGACGGGAGTCAGAGAGGGTCGTAGTCCCAGAAAAGGCTTTCGGAAACACACTTCCCGCGATTTAGAGTCGACACATGACGTCGTCGGTCGCCTCCACGCAGGCAGGTCCACGAGACGTTGGTGATGGTTCAAGTTCCCGTCGACTTCGTACAAGTCGTGGTAAACAGGGAGGAGACGGGACGTCCTCGACGGTAAACCGAAAAGAGAGCCACGTAGTTCAGAGGGAGAGTGGTTTGAGGGATGTTTAACGTCGATAAACAAAACGAAACGGGACCGTCGTAAAACGATACGTAGAGACTGTGTAAACGGCAAAGATCCACGAGAAACCATAAAAGACTTTAGCACACGAAGGCACACCACAATAATGACAAATAAGACTTTCTGTAAGACATTATGAACAACGGCACGGGTAAACGGTCTTTATTTAGGACCGCACCGTCTAAGGGACGGTTGAGAAACTTATAGATAACAGAAGACCGAGGGTATTAAAACTAAGTTTTCAGCAGACGTAGAGGAAACTACGTTACAAAGAACAAAGGATTCGAAAAAAAAAAAGAAAAATAGAAAAAAAAAATCTTTAAACTGATATTGCACAGAGTTACACACAAACAGAATAACTTGGTGTAAAACAAAAACAACCAAACTCAAGTACCTCGTGACTCTTAGTCACCCATTAATGATTGAAAAGACAATGGCCAAAATCTGTCCCGGGTGAGTAGTAAAAGGGGTGATAAGGAGACGGGTAACAGAGGCCAAAGGAAGTCCCGAGGTGGAAACGGATTACACTCGACCAGACCGGTGTCGAGCCCAACGTGTGAAGAGATAGAGAGTCGAACCCCTACAAGATGACCGGACAGAAACTCAAGTCATTAGTAAAAGTGACAACACTGATCAGAGGACACCCACAAATGACCTTCTTTGGTTTAGTAAGGAACGGAATAAACGTTTGATTAGACCCATTTGTTAGACTGTATTTTACCCTACAAGTCGTTTGTAACTTTTTTCAAGTATCCAGCTTACCCGTTTTAGTTGTCGTTTCCAGATGACGTAAGTTACGTCGCGTGACGGAATTTCGGACAGACGACACAAAAGGTCAAAGTCAACGTAAATAAAATAAAAAGGAACCAAACAAATATTGTACTAAAATTAAAGACATTTACAGATAAAAAGACAATTTACATAAGGGGTTTGAGACATTTAAATGAAGGAGGAAAGAAGTCACTAGCATATCAGAGAGAAAACTTCTAAATACAAGTAAAAAGGGATTAAAAAGTTATTGACTATTACGGACGTTTAGACTCTCGTATCACTTGTTTATGAGATTTGAGAAACCTAAAAAAAAAAGAAAAACACACATATAAAGAGGGGGATGGGGTGGGGTGGGGGAGAAAAAAAAATTGAATATAATACAAAGAAGAAATTAAAAGAATTAGAAACCCGGTCCACAGCAAAGTCGAGGCAACACTAAAGATGAGTAAAGACGCCACAGTCTAGAGAGAATGTCCCTCGGATTCCTCCTCGTTCACCTTTAATGAGTCTTTCTATGAATCGAAAAGTGACCTGGACTCCAGAGTTTGTTAGCATTTGCTAGACTAGAGGTAAAGTGGACTCATTGCACACGTGGAAGATCAAAGGTCTGCAAGAGGTGTAGTGCTAACTCGGAACGAAGGAGAGGTAGACCGGACTGAGGATTCGGGGGTCTCGTCGCTCGTCATCTACTCTTTTTACGAACGCTCGTAGTAAAGGGGGGTCGACCGAGAAGAGACTGTAATGAACCATACCTTGACCCAAACGAAAAGACACCAGGTTGGTGTCAGGACCCAGAGTACCGGGAATCTGTTTTTACTTTGTATGAGTCGTGACTAGGAGTGTTTACACGGTGAAATTCCCAAACCGTGTAAAGGTATCTTAAACCGGACAATAGAAAGGTCAAACACCAATCAACAACCCTTTTAGGCGTTGACTTCTACCGTAAAGAAATGGACTTTTACCGTGAATAGATAAAAATTTTTTATATAAAGGGAAACAAAAACGAAGAGGACCCAAAACTACCTCCACCCACCATAAATTAGTCCTTCGGGTCAGAAGTTGTGTAGTGGAAGTTGTGGTTAAGAATTGGGAGGTGTCTTTACTGAGACCGTTTCGAACACCTGTGTTCGAAAGATAAGAGGAATGGTGAAGGACCCTCCCTAGGTTTTGACGTTTACACTAATATTATAAGTGTTCACACGATTGTGTCTAAGGTTGTGTGTGTATAGGTGTAAGTGAATGAGTAAGTGCGTCCAAGTAAACGTGTGTCCGCGTGTGTGCGTGTGGTGTTCACCTCCTCCGTACCTGTCCGTCCCCCAGCCACCTAGGTAGGAGTCGGGGACGAACCTGCGAGTGTGTCAAATCGTCACACGGACACGGTCACTCACTCCTGTCCGCTCACACACCCGGCTCGTCTGGGAACGTTGGGTCCGAGAACCACGAGAACCAACGTTACATGTGTCGTCACATCAACGAATTTCTTGGTCTGGTAACCCGGAGAAACCGAAAACGAAGAACGTTCTACGAAAAGACTTTGACCAAGTCTGAGGGGGCTGGGATCTCGTGACTTAGTGAAGAAGTCGAAAGTAAGACGTGCCGGGGTGATTTACTCGTACTTACAGAGGACTGAATGGGGGCTTGACGGAAGGTTGGCGAGTCACGCGTCTCTCGGTCGAACGACACACCGAGTCTGGCCGATGTCCTGTTCTGCAGACGTCCGACCTGAGGACACGTGTGGTACTCACTCGCGGGAGACCTCTTCCGGCGGAGAGTCGGGCACGTCGGTAGCCACCCGTGTGACAGTGACTCGAGAGATCCGTCGCAACGACCGGAAGGGTCATTGACGGAACACTAATTTAGTGAGGTCACCCTCCTGGTCTACTACCCTCGAGTATCAGGAGCATGTCAGTAGAGGGACGTCGTTCCACTGTTCGTCGGTTGCACTCCTGAAGTCCCTCTCTTCCCCTGAACCTACTACACCGAAGACGAGTCGGAAAAGTCAAAGACGTGGATACCCCTCCCGTGTCACTTTACCCTAGTGGTGGAAGAGTTTGTCCATAAGAGTTAAAGAACCAGAACAATCGCCGGGTGTAGGCTAGTCAGTTCCTTTGGTCTAAAAGGATGTTATCTTTGTTTTAGGTTTAGGTGAGTAACGGTAAATATATAAATTACCATAACTCAAAAATATAAAAGGTACATGGCATTCAAAATGTTGTTTTTACGTTCTCACGAAATGTCTCACGAAAAGTGACGACGTCCAATTTCACGTTTGTTTTCGGTATTTTGGTCGACGATCGACTTTTATTAATGTGACTACTCGCATATAAATTGCTTGCGTTCCTATGGTACGTATTTTCGAAGTGATCATAATTAATGTTTTTTAGAATAACAAGACTTAATTTTGTATATTTTAATTCTTACGGTAGTTGTCGAATCTACTGATGTTACGAAAGTCAGTAGAAAAACGATGTTGTTATTTAAAGTTTTGTGTGTGTAAGGTTTGTGTGTTAAAATGGTAGTCCTTTATAAATGGAATTAAAGAGAATGATTTTTCTTTTACTTAATGAGGTGCGTGGGATACCGGAGACACACAGTCGAAGGGCTACAGGACGTCAGTCCACGACCATTCTCACACCTGTCCACAAGGGCACAGACTCGAAACGAAGGGCTACAGGAGGGCGCCCATCTCGTCTTCCCTGGTACACCTCTACTTCTCGGTGCGCAAAATGGACGTGTCGACCCACCCTCGGTGACGTTCTTTGTCACACACTAGTCCCGGGTCTTCGCCACGAGGCCGAGGTCCGGTGGGAAGGAGTATGTCGGGTTTCCGGGAGGAGAGAAGAGGACACCGTGTCTTGAGAGCAGTTGGAGAGGGGCCTCCAAGGAGGTCCCACCGCAACCTAGGGAAACTGGGGTAAGGATGACAAACGACAACAAGTCAGTGATTCAGCACAGACTGAGACACACTGGGGTCCTTGACGTCGTGCGGTCCGAAGGGACAGGAAGTGGTAGAGGACCTCAGACGAGTTTGAGTACAGGTAACTCAGTTACTACGGTAGGTTAGTAGACTAAGAGACAGCGGAGGACGCGAGTTAGAAAAGGTCGTAGTCAGAAAAGGTTACTCATCCGAGAAGTGTAGGCCACCAGTTTTGTGACCTCGAAGTCGAAGCCAAATGATATAAAAGTACGTGAAAAGTATCCCACGATGATTATGGTGACCGTTTCAGTACACATCTTAAGGAATCAGGCCAAGAATCCCAAGTCTAGTACCGAAGTCCCCCGGTTCGAGTCCAACTAATGAGGATATATATAGTAGTATTATTCTTTTGGTGTGAGGACCTCAAACAGAATTTAGTTGACCACGTGCTTCGTATATCCTTCACGAGTTGATTTATGACGGCCAATAAAAGTTTGACTGTCATGTTTTGGGAGTGGACTTACCACTCATATAACTCCATTCGTAAACAGAAGACTCGTCTACTCGTTCTTACTAGGGATTCTTCCCTCGTCTACCGATTCCTACTTCCAGGAGAACAACGTAAACAAACGGGGTTCCACGTAGGGTCTCGTCGTCCGAAAACGAGACTTTCAGAGGTGGGTCCCTACTGCACGCAGTAACGGTGACTGTAAAGTAACCGGTTTCGGTCGGAACACTGGTGTGGACAACACCCTCTGTTTCTTCGACGTAGACACAAGTATGTCCGTTGATCATGTATCCCTTCCCGAATTTTGTACCCCAATTCTCATATTTTTGTGTGAAGGTACACAGGGATTATTATCGATGTGAATCGTGAGTGTCATCCTCAACTTTGGAATAAAGATTTACATAATTTTCAGATATAGTTATAATCGTCGAGTAGAGGTCACAATTGACCGTCGGTTACTAGTTTGGTGAGGTCATAAAGAACGGATCTTTTAGGGTACCTGTCTCCTCGGACCATACCCGATGTTAGGTGTCTCAGCGTTTGTCAGTCTGTGCCGACCCGTCCGTGTTTTCATGTTCACCGAGTCAACACAGGCGGAGGAACACTGGGGGTACTTGACATCGGGCATGGTCCGAGGAGACAGATACCCTAAGGGGCCCGTTATTATGACCTCACCCAACGGTAAGGGAAGAGGTCCCCTAGAAGGGTTAGGTCCCTAGATTGGGTCCACAGGGCGTACCACCTGTCTAAGAAATGGTAGAGTCGGTGGTCCCTTCGGGTGCGTTAGTAGTTTTCAGATACAAGACCCCTTTGGGGTGCAGTTTGTGCCTTCCCCGTGCCGATTCTGGTCTGATGGACTTCTACCCCCGAGTCCTATGTCTTAGGGCCCATAGTCTTCGACCTCTCTGGCTTTCACCGTAACGAAAGTCCTTGTGTTCTCCGGGCTCCTGTCCCCGCACTCGTCCTTAAGGTGAGTCTTTGTCGACACCCCCCTACACGTCGTCGCGGAGTGGGACGAGGTCCGGACCCGCCCGAGCGACACGGCCACCGCGGCGCGGCGCTGCGGGCGTCTGCGTGCCGACTCGCGACGGCGACGCGCCTAGGCGGTTCTAGGGGCGAGTGAGTGGCCGACCATCGGGTGCGTCCGGTGAGCCCCACGCAGGGGGCTCGACGTCTACCTAAATAAACAACCTCTCAGGAAATCGGGAGTCGCCACGACCTTCGCGCCTTTCCTTCCGTCCAGACCGGGTCCCGGACGTCTCCAGACGTCCCTGCGGAGGTCTCACCTCAAACCTCGTCGTTCGAGGGAGGCGGGGTTTAGTCTCGGCGAGGACTGCGACGCGCCTCCAAAGATTCGATATTAAATGTACGAGACGTCGTCCATGTAGTCAAGGTGTCTGGAGTATTTGCGACAGTGAGAAGGAATTCATTAGGACAGGTTGGTAGCAAATCGTCGAGTCACAGTATAAATAGGTAGAACAGGCTGTCTCACTAGTCTTTACTGAGCAGTAATGAAAATATGGGGGGAGGGGGGCGGGGGCGGGTCCTCGTCACTAGTAGTAGGAGCGCCAGTAGTGACGGCGGACGGGCCAGGTGGTCGGAGTGACTTGGATGGCGACTCCTGGCGGACGTTCCTGTCTCTCCCTCTGGACCCACTCCTGCTACGCGGAGAGAGTTCCAGTGACTCCAGTGCGTCGGTCCTTCGTCACTGAGTCCTGAACTTGGGCCAAGCCGACCTAGGCCCGTGGTTCTCGCTAAGACAAGGTGTGTCAGGTCGGTCGACCGTGGTCGCGCCAGTCCGATCACTCGTCGACTCAGAGTCGTGGTGCGACGCGTGGGACCGAAATAGACCCCGGAGGGCAAATGAATAAACGCAGAGGAACCTCCTTTTGAGTAAATAAAATACTACGGACCAAACCTCAGTGAAGGTATTTGACACCTCTTCCAGTCCCCTCCAGCCCCTCAGGACGGAGCGGACCGTCGTGGCGACGAGACCCGACCCTACGCCCCTACCCCCCGCACTCCTCCCGAACCCCCCTACCCTTCCCCTTCCCTACACCTCGAGTGGCCGTGTCGGTGACACGAAATGTGCGGTTCCTTGGGACTTTAGTCTGTAACTTCGCACACAAATTAATGTAGAAATCTCGTTTGGAATTAACACTGAGTTGACAGGGAAGGATTACTGAAAGATTTTTTGTTAATTTTTATATATGGGGGTACTTATTTTCTCTCGGACAGCAAAATCGGGTAATAGAAACTGCACGAGGTCTTATTAACTTAGAGACAGTGAATACTAAGGCCCTTTAATATCCTTTCTAGGTCAGAGTCGGTGTACTTACCCTTAAATTGCGACCGGACCAGGCTGTTACGTGTTAACAAAATAGATTATTTAAATACTGGAAGATTACCCGAGAAGGGTTTCGCAAAAGGGTGAATTAAACGGTGAACCCAACTAGGTGAAAGACCCACAGACCGAATTCCTAAGGGACCTTCATACTTGTCAATTGCGGTGGCCGGCAGAGAAGAGATCTGGGGGCCCGGACGTGCGGGGTTGGACCGAGACCAGACTGTCGAAGGAGGGCAAGGGTAGGGTCTCGGTCGTAGGGGGACACGAGGACTACCGAGGCCGAACACACGTAAAGGGCTCAAGAGGAGGTGAGGGGTTGGAAGTGAGTCGAGGGTACAAAAGATACTTGGATCTCGGAATGTAAGGTACAAATCCAGAAAGCGAACTCAGGTGGTGACACAGACCACATTTCTTTTCTTGGTCAAGGTAAAAGAAGTATATCGTCCAAAGAAAGGGTTGAGGTAGACGATTTGGTGTTTAGGTACGGGATAGCAGACGTCCCGGCGGAAATAGCACCAAAATCAGACTACCTGTGTGCGCACGTCGAGAGTCGAGAGGTGAGGTAAGGTGACGACACAGACGGACCAAAATACAGTTATTACGACACGACACGAATACTAACACCAATACATAAAGAATCTTGGAGCCTCCTGACCAGACGACAGACAGAAAACAAAATATACCAACTACAACCTACCTCCTCCCTCGCTGTCTCCTACTCTGCCAACCTACCGTAGTGGGTGAGTTACCTGTACTCAAACTCGTTCGAGGCCCTCGACCGATTCCCGTCCCTTCGGACCGCACGACGTCAGGCATTCACATTCGGTCTATACTGACTCGTCGACTTGAGGTTGTTGTACAGAAGTACTTTAAAATAAGAAGGTACTTTAAAATTCAAATGACATACAGTTTGATCTTACTATAACTCCTAAAGTGCTTAAAGTATCTAATACTTTAAACTCTCTTAACTGTAGAAATTTACAATTCGACAGGGTCGATCTTCGTACCTTTTTAGAGTGGGTGAGTAAGTCTAGTATCAGATACAAGAAACAGTTTTGCAATTTACGGAGAAATATCTCTATAACACACAAAATATCAAAAACACTGGTGACATTTACTAAACACAAAAGCATACCTGTAATGACCAAGTTTGTGCGACAACTAAAAACATAGACCGTTTAAAGACTCGAGAATGACCGAGAGTATCGAACTCATCAATTTAGACAAACAAAGGAAGACCCAACCAACAGTATAGTAGACAGTTAGTACTGTCGAAATCTAAGAGACGGAGAGTCGTAGTCCTCAGTACCAATGACCGACATGTTGGGGGTCCCGGAGGGGCTCCAACCCTCTTGCGGGGGGGTCGGTGGGTGACGGACCTACTTCGAAGTACTGTTAGACACTTCGGCATGACAATGGAAGGCCTCTGGACGACGCCGAGTCTACCACCAGGTGGGTTCGTAGAAAGTCCCGCCGCTCCGAGGACTGAGAAGGAGGTAGAGGTCGGGTCGGGGCGTCGGAGGGTAGGAGTCACGGAGGGGCGCCGCCGAAGTCTAGACGGGAAGCTTAGGAGGGAAGCGACGGGCGCAGGGCACTCTGGGAGCGGAGGACCACTCGGGTGTCAAGAGTGGCGGAGTAGGAGGACGCGTAGAAATCAGAGCGGTACAACACTGGGAGCCCGTCAGGACCTTGGACCTCCAGGTTCCAGGACTTTCCTCTGGGTCCGAAAGGAGAAACCCAAACCACGGCACTCACGGGGTCTTCGGACGTTCAGGACAGGACCCACCCTACTCCCGAGCGGGGAGTGTTCGTCAGGGCACCGCCACCCGTCGAGAACTGGGAGGGCCCGCAAAGGTGGGTGGGGGGTTGGGGTAAGGAAGTAGCGGACGAGTCCCGAGGCGTCCTCGCGGGTCGTTCGTACAGACCTCGGAGGAGAAGTTGTGTGTGAGTCTCCGGGGACCTTCGTCCCCGTTTCCCAGCTCCCTTCGGCTAGGTACTGACTGACTGAAAGACCGGAGGGACGGCGGACCACTACTCAGCTCGGCTGTGTCTAGTCGGTTAGGACTTTTGTGGGAGCGGAAGAACTGTGGGGAGGTGGGAGGCGGAGAGTGCGCGTGACCAGGACACTCCTTCCGGCGGACCCTGGACGAGTCGGACCCGACACGCAGGACCCCACCCCCGGGTGTACGGCAGGACACACGGTTCGGTCGTTTCGACTCGGTAGTGGACAGAGGATGAGGCGACGTTTGTCTTCACTCCTGGGGGTGCAGAGAGGAGGGAGAGACTTCTGTACGACCTAAAAAGGTCCTTCTGGTCAAGGAAGACCCCCTGAGTCTACGGAGAGAGGGTTACGGCCGGAACTTGCGGGTCAGACCTTCACGTTGAGAACGAAAGCCTCTTCGCCTGTCTCCGAGACACGTCTGGGTCCTCCCCTCCGTACCGGCGTCCTTACCACCCCTCGAGGGTCCGGTAAAGGACTGGGGGTTCCGAGGGGTTGGACTGTGGCGGAGGCGGGGGTGGGAGGTCACGTCTCTTTGTAGACGAGGACACAGAGAACTTGATTTCGCGCCAAAGAAACACTGACAATTGGTGCCGTGTGGGGTGGGGGACCGACCGTCCGACCAGCACAGCCCTGTACTGGTGAGAGTAGGCTCCGAGTCTCGTCTCGGCGAGGACAAACACCTGTGCAGTCCCGTCTCCCCTCGTAAGCTCAGTGAAGGAACTCGGAGGTACAAGGAACAGTCTCACTGTTGGTACCCGGCCGACCCGCTGCAGCGGACCCTTATGTACTAGTGTCTCGAGGACAAGTCTTGGGATCCAAGACGTGCCGCAAGGTGGAGCTCGTAGCAGATCCACTCGCGACCACGGGCCCTCTGGAAGCGTCCCCTGGGCGTCGAGTCGGGACTGGGCGACCGGTCGACCCCGAGAGAGACGGACTGGTGCCTCGGTTCGACCGGGTCCCCTGCGTCCGTGGTCCGACTGTGTCCCCCTTTCCGTCGTTCCTCCAATCCCGACTACGGGGGCCTGAGCCGGGCCGGGACCTGGCCTGGACACCTCGGTCCGGGCTCGAGACTCGCAGTCTCGTAGAGTACTCGCGGAGTCTCCCTGCCCGTCGAAGGTCCAGGAACCCGGGACTACGAGCCTGCGAGCCGCGGGTCCAGACCGACGTACCCAAGACAAGTCCCGGCCCACCTCAGGTCCCCAGAGTCGGGACCGGAAAGTGGGGGTCCACTGAGGTCAGGGTTGTCACGGAGTCAGTCTCGGACACCTGTCTGGACCGACGGGCGTCCGTGACCTCCTTGGGCCCGTGTTCTTCGGAGCCCGTGGAGACCCGCCGATTCGCCCCTGTACCGGAGGTCTTGAACCGAGGACCCAACCGGGAACTGGAGGTCACGGACGACGGGACATCCCTACCTGACACAAAGGAGAACAAGAGACCATTTGACGGGGCGTCACGAGACCCCACACCCCTCGCCCCTCCCCGTTCCCTCCGAAGTGTCCGCTTCAGTGCCGCTCGTCGTCCCGTGGGGGTAGGGGTGAACGTAGGAGGTTTCCGTCGGGGTGAGCTCACGATAGGTCCGTGACTACCCGAACCTTTCAGATGAAGTCCCTGTCCCGAACCTCTCCGACGGTCTCCAGTGCCGGGTCCGGGTCACTCCTCCCGCCTCCAGGGCCCCTTCGGTCCCCCGTTAATGAATACCTGACCCTCCGTTCACCCGTCCCGTGTCCTCACTCTCGACCCCCTTTCCGCCCCGGTCTCCGACCCCGTCCGTCGTCGCGAGGCGCACCCGGGGGACAAAGTGAGACTCGGGCCACTCTTCGGGAGGATTCCCAGACTCGGTCTCCGGGGCACTAGGTTCGCTGCGGCACTCTCACTCTGAGAGTCACGAGTTCTAGTCGATCGTCTACGTACGGACCGAAAGAGGGCCGGAACGGTAGACCGCGAGGTTCGGGACCTTGGGGGACAAACTGTTCCTGGTCCCCATGCACCGACAGAATCGAGAGGACTACCTCGACCCCTTCGGTTCTAGAGACAGCCGGTGTCGTATTCCCCGACACACAAATTACTTTATCCCCCTGGGGACAAACGTCTGAGACCGTGGGACTTTAGCAGGAAAGATTCCTGTCACTGTAGGTTCAGGTGTCCCTGGGAGGAGGAGTCCGTCCACCCCGGGACGGTCCGTGTTCCTATGTGTCTCTTTTCGGAGTCTGGCAGGTAGGCCGCGGACGGACCGTCCTGCGCCGAGTGTCCTGTAGGTGCCGATGTCCACAGTTCCCCCTACACGGGCATCACTGACTCGTCCTGTGAGTGCACCCCAGAGAGACCATCGGACCGGTTCTGTCCGTCCCACCTACTTGGGAGGGTTCTAGGGGTCGTAAACCATTGATCTTCACGTACACTGGACGAGTCAGCTGTGCGGGAGACGAGGTCCCTCTCTGTCTGTCCGTCTCCCTACCTCTCTCACTCCGTCTCTGTCGCTCTCTGTCTCCAGGGGACAAGGAGTACATTTCCTCGTACAAGTATAGTGAACTTCAAGTCTTATGCACATAAAAGGTAGTAAGAAAATTCTTTCGAGTAGAGGTAGTGGTGTGTATACACAGTTAATCTTTTGGGGACACATACGTTAACTGTGTTTCCACTAAAGTAAAGTGTATTCTTCCTAATACACATAAAACAAAGACGACCTCTGAAGTAACACTATTAGGTCTCTTGCAAGATCAAGAGCAGGAAGTGTAGTGTGCCCAGCGACAAGCGCACCAGGGGACGTCCTCCAGAGACTGTAAAGGTAAAGGATGTCCTCTGCAATCCAAGGGCCAGACCTGCAAATAGACTTGGCACCCCGAGCATGAGTACAGATGTAAGAAACTTTGTAATTAAGTACTAAAAGAATTATAGAATAACTAAAGGGGGGAGGTTTCCGGTCTCCAATTCTTTGAGGTATTTTTGCAGGACCGTTAAATAGCGATACGGAGCTTCTGTAACGTCATTGGAGTGTCGATACGCGAAGGGCAACAGAAAGGTGAATAACAGTGTCGAGTCTTACTGTTTAAGTGGAAAAGATACTTGGAACTTACTTGAACAAAGATTTTCACTAGGGGTCGTAACGAGGGCCCACCAAGATGAGAGGCAATTTGCTGCCCAGCACACCTTGAGGTCCGACAGGTGCTACCCCTGAGCCGGACCTGTTGATAAACAACATTTCTGGTTTCTACAGAAATGTTTCGTAACGGAGTGCACAGGGTCGTCACCTGGTGAGTGGTGCTAGGCTAGACATAAGCATACCACCCAAAACAAACGAACGAAAATCCTTTGTCCGAACCCTTCTGTCGTTCTGAGTTTCAGTAGGGGTCCCAATAGCAGTCCTGGGTCCGGAGTCGGGGGTCCAGCCGAGTGATCGGAGGACGGTGCAACGGACGACCGAAACATGAGTCAGGTGTAGGCTGCCCCGCCGTCGATGGAGACTTCTACGACTAACAAGCTACGTGAAGGTTGGACTTCCCTTGAATAGTCTTTCAACCCTCGTCTTTCAGTGTTTGGTGTTCTACTTTTTTACCTTTGGTAAAACATTAACATCTTTTTTTCAAACAATGATATTTACAACATTATTTGTCCATTTGATATTATTTATTCGACAGTACCCAATATTATTAGGTCTGGTGGAATGGACGGAGGACTCTTTAGACATAAGTTTAGTTCTTCGTTGTCAATCTTGGTCTGTACCTTGTTGTCTGACTAGGGTTTAACCCTTTCCGCAGGTAGTTCCGACATATAACAGTGGGACGAATAAATCGAAGATACAACTCATGTAGTACACTTTACAGTCCGACCTACTTCGTGTTCGACCTTAGTTCAAACAGTCCTCTTTATAGTTATTGGAGTCTATACGTCTACTGTGGTGGGAATACCGTCTTTCACTTCCCCTTGATTTCTCGGAGAATTAATTCCACTTTCTCCTCTCACTTTTTCGACCAAATTTTGAGTCGTAAGTCTTTTGATTGTAGTACCGTAGAGCAGGGTAGTGAAGTACCGTTTATCTACCCCTTTGTCACCTTTGTCACTGTCTGAAAGAGAAAAACCCGAGGTTTTAGTGACGTCTACCACTGACGTCGGTACTTTACTTTTCTGTGAACGAAGAACCTTCCTTTTAATACTGTTTTAATCGGATAATTTTTCGTCTCTGTAAAAAAACAGTAGATCAGTTTCGAAATCAAAAAGGTCATCAGTACATACCTACACTCCCAACCTGGTATTTCTTTCGACTCACAAGTTCTTAACCACGAAAACTTGACACCATAACCTCTTCTGAGAACTCTCAGGGAACCCGTCGTCCCTCTAGTTTGGTCAGTTAGAATTTCCTTTAGTCAGGACTTATAAACAACCTTCATAACTACGACTTCGAGTTCAAAGTTAGGAAGCGGTGTACTACGCTTCTTGACTGAGTGACCTTTTCTGGGACTACAACCCTTTCTAACTTCCGTTCTCCTCTTCCCCTACTGTCTCCTACTCTACCAACTTACCGTAGTGACTGAGTTACCTGTACTCAAACTCGTTCGAGGCCCTCTACCACTACCTGCCCCTCCGGACCGCTCGACGTCAGGTACCTCGGTGTTTCTCAGCCTGTGCTGACTCGTTGACTTGACTTGACTTTGTCCACTGTTTACTTTACAGAAAAGGTAACGTAATAAATCGAACTTATTCGTGTCTTCATTCTCGAAATTAATTGAGATGACCCTCTCATTTACTGGAGTTTACTGTCAAGACGAGGCCAGGGGGGTTGGGGGTGGGGTACCTCTGGTCCCGGTTTCCCCGGTGTCGTAAAGACTCCCGTCACGGGTGCGGGGGGTGGGTGGGCCCTTTACTCACCGAGTCAAAATCCCCTCCCAGCCGGCTCACGAACAGTCTCCCTCCAAACCGAAAAAAGAAAAAAGTAGAAGTCGAGTCCGAAATTGACTCGTCTAGAGTCCCTTCGGCTCTCTATTCTTTTAACTGAGACTTTTATCACAAAGACTTCTGACGTACAAACCTGAGTAGAGAGGACACCATTCATCTATGAACCTTTCAACAACAAAAAAAAAACGGGAGTTCAGAGTCAAATCTAGATAGTTGGTCTCGTAGACCCCCACTCGAAACGGGAGAGTGAGTCTTTAGATTATAAAATTCTACTAGAAAATGAGTCGTTGTACTCACAATGTGTACACACAAAGAGTAAGAGTTCGTACCTTCGAGTACCACGTGTCATAGAGACCCGTTTGGGTACTTCCGTGTCAGGCACAAGATGTCCTGAACGGGCTTTAATCATTTACAACACACGGACCTTCCAAATGCAACAAATCAAGTGAAAAGAAAGTCTCTTTAGAAAGGTAATGACGTATACTACACCAAGTGTGTAAACGACTCAAGTCAGGACGATCCTTTTCCTAGACTTTCCGTAGTACTGGGCTTTACGATACCAGCCACCCGAAAATCATTTGTTCCGTCTCTCAGATTCACCATCAACGAACTTAAGAAATGCAAACCTGTTCATTACACACAAGAAAGATGGTGTAAACTTTATCGTGACCATAAAATTTAATTCACCTTACATTCACTTTTACTTCAACGCATCAGCACAGGCTGAGGAACGCTGGGGTACGTGACATTGTGTAGTCCGAGGAGGCTGGTACCCTAAGAGGTCCGTTCTTAGGACCTCACCCATCGGTAAGGGAAGAGGTCCCCTAGAGGCGTTGGGTCCCTAGCTTGGACCCAGAGGACGTGACGTCCGCCTACGAAATGATAGGTTCGGTGGTCCCTTCGGGGTTTAATTCACCATCGTTTATGACAAAAAGAAGAAACTTTTTCAACCTGTTCCTAACTCATCTGAACCAAAATAGACGTCAAATATTTCTCCTGTCGGTGTCGGACAACGGCGCAAAGAAATTTGAAGGTGTAAGTCTCGGGGCCCGTCGGGACTCGCCCGTCCACCGGGGACTGTCGACTTCGATAAACTCCTCTGGAGTCCGAGTTGCAGTGGGACTTCTCCAAGTCCTCCTGTCCGTGCTCCCGTTTCGACCCAAAGGAAGGTCTCAGTTTGAAGTCGGAGAGTCTGTGAGCACACCGGAGAGGTCGCCGAGACACCCGAGAACCATCTCCACCTCGGTGAGACACCCCTGTCGGCTACCACCCCTGTGAGGATCGTCCGTCGACGCACTCGACCTGGTGCCGACCTCGGAGGTGCTCGTGGGACCAGGGGAGTGACGGTGTCGAGGGTCCTTTTCTCCTCCGCACCCGTTCGGGAGGACGGAGGTCGGGCTCCCTCGGACTCTGGAGGAGGGGTGGGCCTCCGTCTATATGTGACCCCTGGTCGTCCTGGTTCAGACCGGTGAAGCTGACGAAACCTCTTGTAGGAATTTGTACAGAGACCTAGATGGCACCTACGACTGTCGAAGTGTCGGAAAGACCAAATCTTTACTACTATGGTATAGAGGAATCCGCGGAAACAGTAGGGCTAAAACGTCTGTACCTATGACCACAGATCTCTCTACTCAGTGGATCGGAGTTCGTAGTCCACGGGTCTTTATCGTCTCGGGCCTCGGACCGTGGGTCGGAGTGAAATATCAGTGAACCCGGAACCCTCGTGTCTCGGTAGTCCAGTCGTCGCCGTTTTAAGTGAGTGGACCCTATCTGGAACTGGAGTGAGACTCGTCTTCAGTCCGGAAAACCCTTAATGGCCTTCTTCTCAGTCTAGAGATCTACTACTTTTGTAGATTGTCCTGTCTTATTAAACTTTCTTATGACTACTGAGAATACCTTCTGAGATTCTTCTGTGTTCACATAGAGATGGTTTTCGAACGACGGCGTCGACCACCAAATCAGCGATTCAGTACAGGTCTAGAACACTGGAACACCCGACATCGGACGGTCCGAGAAGACAGGTACCCTAAGAGGTCCATTCTTATGCCCTCACCCAACGGTAAAGAACTATATATTGTTAAATTTTCATATATCTAAAAAAGGGCGCATTTTCACTATAGTAAGTCATAAACAGAAATTTAATAAAGGGTTTCATATTATGAGAGTTCCAGGTAGAGAAAACTACGTTTACCTTTTTACGACAAGAAAAAATAAAAAAAATTTTTTTCTTTCACTTTGACGAGTCAGCACAGACTGAGAAACGGTGGGACACCTGACATGGGATGGTCCGAAGAGACGAGTACCCTAAAAGGTCCACTCTCATGACCTCACCCAACGGTAAAGGAAGAGGTCCCCTAGAAGGACTGGGTCCCTAGCTGGGGTCCAGAGGGCGTAACATCCGTCTGCGACATGGGAGACTCGGTGGTCCCTTCGGGTTCCGACTCATCATAAGGTAGGATATATGTGTAGTCTAGAAATAGATAAACAGACAATTACCTGTGAATCCAACCAACATATAGAACCGATAACGTTTATCATGACGTCACTTACACTCCACGCACATAGAAGGTTAATTATAAAAGTAAAGGAAACCGATGTCTCAGTCCTCACCTTAACAACCGAGAATACCCGAAAATAAAGATCAAGAAACTCCGCAGAGGTATGGCAAAAGGTGTCACTGACATGGTCAAATGTAAGGGCGGTTGCCACACGTACCCAAGAGAAAGGAGGTGTGGGTGGTGATAAACAGTAAACACAAGCAAAACTACTATCGGTAAGACTGTCCACACTGAAGTAACGCCAAAACTAAACGTAAAGAGACTACTAATTACTACAACTCGTAGAAAAGTACACGGACAATCGGTGGACTTACAGAAGAGACCTTTTTACAGATACGTACAGACGACGGGTAAACTTTTTTAAAAACTTCAACTCAACATACTCGACTAAGACATAAAACCTACAATTGAGGAATAACGAGTGTTGTAGACGTGTATAAAAGGGGGTAAGTCATCTGACAGGAAAGCAAAACGATTACCAAAGGAAACGACACGTTTTTGAAAATGTAAATTAATCTAGAGGGAACAAATAAAAACAAAGAAAATGGAATCCTCTTTTTAGATCTCTTTATAACGACTATATACAGTTTCTGATACGGTGTAAAAGAAGATCCGTAAAAAAATACCGAAGACCAGAGTATAAATGCAGAAATGGTTTGATCCCTTATGTTGGTGTTTCTTTGACCTGAGCTCCTATATCTCTAGGCTGATCACGAACGGTCACCCCTACGTTTTCTCCCCTGTCTTTACATTCCCATATCCTGATTCTCCGTATTTGATAATACATATCTTATTTATTCGATATCCCTAGATAACATTCGTGTCCCTAAAATATAATTAATATTTACCTGATATTGGAAAATTCAACCTTAGAGGTCAAATATGGGAACTCAGAATATCTTGTAACATTTAGTTAATATTCACTCATTTTCACTATCAGTGAGTCAACCCAAACCAAAGACTGAGAAACACTGTGCGCCTGACACCGGGGGGTCCGAGGAGACAGGTACCGTAAGAAGTCCGTTCTTATGACCTCACCATCGGTAAGGGAAGAGGTCCCTAGAAGGGGTGAGTCCCGGACTTGGGCCCAGAGGATCGTAACGTCCGTCAGAAATGGTAGATTCGGCGGTCCCTTCGGGATTATCTTTCCTTTAAAAACAGGGACCCTAAGAGGTCCGTCCTTGTGACCTCACCCGACGGTACGGGAGGACGCCCCCTAGAAGGGTTGGGTCCCTGACTTAGGCACAGAGAATCCAGAGGACGCAGCCGACCACCTAAGAAATGGTGATCGTGATGGACGCTTCACGCTTCACACTTTTTCATTCCTTTTACAAAATTTATAATTTACAATTAGTTCACTAATATATAAACGACGAGGTTTTACTTTAATAATAAAAACCACTTAAGATTATTTAAAACACAATTAAGTATAAAAATCTCATAAATCCTTATCATAAAACAAGTTATAAGTACGTCATTCAGGTTAGATACGATGTTCAAAATCCCACTTACCCGAGTCTACTTTAGAAAATGGTAGATTGTAGTTGTCTTAAACAAGAGGAGAAAAGAAACAGGGAGAAAAGTGGTAACGAAGAAGAGGTCAAAGAACGGGACAACAACAGGTCAGTGTGTCAGTAGAGGCTTAGAAATTCTAGGGTACCTGACGTCGTGTGGTCCGGAGGGACAGGTAACGGTTGAGAACCTCGAACGAGTTTGACCACAGGTAACTCAGTCACTACGGTAGGTTACTAGGACAGGAGACAGCAGGGGAAGAGGAGGACGGACGTTAGAAAGGGTCTTGACCCTAGAAAAGCTTACTGAGTCGAGAAGGATAGTCCACCGGTTTTATAACCTCGAAGTCGAAGTCGTAGTCAGGAAAGTTACTTATAAGTCCTGAGTAAAGGAAATCCTAAGTGTCCGAACTAGAGAAAGGACAGGTTCTTTGAGAGTTCTTAGAAGAGGTTGTGGTGTCAAGTTTTCGTAGTTGAGAAGTCGTGATTCGAAAGAAATACCAGGTTGAGTGTGTAGGTATGCACTGATGACCTTTTTTTGTATTGAAATTGATCTGTCTGAAACAACCGTTTCATTACCGAGACGAAAAATTATGAGACAGACCCAAACCGTATTGAAAAGAAGGTTCCTCGTTCACAGAAATTTAAAGTACCAACGTCAGTGGTAGACGTCGCTAAAACCTCGGGTTCTTTTATTTCAGACAGTGATAAAGGTAACAAAGGGGTAGATAAACGGTACTTCACTACCTGAGTCTACGGTACTAGAAGCAAAGGACTTACAACTTAAAATTCGGTCGAAAAAGTAAGAAAGTGGAATTAATTCTCTGAGAAATCAAGGAGAAGTAAAAGGCGGTATTCTCACCACAGTAGACGTATAGACTCCAATAACTATAAAGAGGGCCGTTAGGACTAAGGTCGTATACGAAGTAGGTCAGGTCGTAAAACGGACTACATGAGACGTATATTCAGTCTATTCGTCCTAGTGTTATATGTCGGAACTATATGAAGAAAGGATTAAACCCTGGTCAGGTAACAAGGTACGGACTAAGACAAAGAAGAACTGGACGTATGTCTAAAGAGTCCTCCGTTTATTCTACCAGACTATCAGAGTAAAGAACTTCTTAAAAGGTCGAACAAAACTATGCTTATCAGTTTCCAAAATCGTATCAGTTACTTCGTTTTCATCTACAAAAAGACCTCGAGAGAACGAGAAACATACTAGGTTGTCTACAACCGTTAAACAAGAGACCAAGGAGACGGAAAAGATTTAGGTCGAACTCATAGACCTTCAAGAGACAAGTTCATTACAACCTCGGATCGAACCTCTTTAAACACGTAATGGAACGATCACACACTCTACTCACATTAACACGTCATCAAACTCGTAAGAAACCGTAACGGAAAGAAACCCTAACCTTACTTTTGACTGGAAAAGGTCAGGACACCGGTGACGACTCAAAAGGTTTAAACGACCGGATAACGTACGTCGTGAAAGTGTCGTAGTAGAAAATCCTAAACTTTGTCGAGTCGGTCCTAAGGCAGTGGAGGTGATCGAAAGAAACATCACTAAAAAGGATTCTGGGTGAACTGAAGTGTGTGGTCCTACAGACTGAGGTCCACTGACTAGTGTGGTAGTGCTAATAGACCCAGTAATTCTATAGAAAACATGTCAAGAAGACACATAAGAACGGTGGAGAAGAATTACAGAAGACGAAGGCATTCCAGGTATGGCAAAAACAGGAAATAACAGGGGTAGAAACGTCTTTACAAGGGAACCACAGAGATTAAAAGAACTTCTCTAGAGATCAAAAGGGTAAGATAACAAAAAGAGATAAAGAAACGTAACTAGTGAATCCTTCTAAAAGAAGAGAGAGGAACGATACAAAACCTTGAGACGTGAGTCTACCCCATATAGAAAGGAAAAGAGGAAACGGAAAGTGAAGAGAAGAAAGGAGTCGATAAAAATTCCGGAGGAGTCTGTTGGTAAAACGGAAAAACGTAAAGAAAAAGAACTCCTACCAAAACTCGGGACGAAGGATATGTTACAATGCTTGGAGGTAGGTATAAAGAAGTCCGTGAGACAGATACTCTAGATTAAGGAATTTAGATAATCAGTAAAATGACATATTAACATTCCCTAAACTAAGTCCAGTATAGACTTACCAGATGACCGAAAGGTACGAAAGAAGTCAAATTCAGACTTAAACCGTCATTCCTCAAGTACTAAACTCGGTCTCAGTCGAGGGCCAGAACATAAACGACTAACATATCTCGAAGAGGTAAAAACCGACGTTTCCTTATATTAGTCAGACTAAAACCATAACTGGTGGACCACTACAGGTCCACAACTCTGAAGAGAACACAACAACCTTCTTCCACAAACGATACTGGTCACACAAGAGAACCGTTTTGAGACAATCTAAAACGGGACGAAGTAAAACATGAGGTTTCGGTTTGAACGGAGAATGAGGTCCTTAGAGAACTGAAGGATGAAAACGTAAGGTCAGGGGATACAACTTTCCTGTAGAAAAGAACTACGATCAAGATCTTCCAGTACCTCCAGAAGTATCTTGGTAAGTCGAAGTCGGAGAAGTCGTAATCACCAACCTCGTATCTGAACCTAATGACACTGTGACTTACCAAACGGAACCTTTACTTGTCTCTAGTAAGACAGTAAAAACTCTAACGTAGGTTCATGACGTAAAGTCTGACAAAACAACTGGTACTACCGATGAGGTAAATAATATAGATGATGGGTGTCATCATCTATATTACCAGTAGACTCAATTTAAACGACTAGGGTCAGGTAAAATCAAGTGGTCAAAGATTTTACAATAACAAGTGAGAACGGTAGAGGACAAACTGGTGAAGGTTAAACGGAACTATGTACCTGGATTGTAAGGTCCAAGGATACGTCAGGACGAGAAATGTCGTAGTCTGAAACGAAGGTAGTGGTCAGTGCAGGTGTTGACTCATGACAAAACGAAACCGAGGTAGGGAAGTAAGAAAGACCTCAATAAAGAGGTGAATAGAGGTCATCGTATAACCTGTGGATTACTGGACCCCTCAAGGAGCAAGTCATGGGATAGAAAAACGGAAAAGTATGACAAGTACCCGAAGAGTTCCGTTCTTATGGATGCACCAAACGGTAAGGGAGGAGGTTACCTGGTACAAAACAGTCTTGAGAGGTGGTGTTGGTACCAGGTAGAACCCGCCGGAGTGTCCGTTCCGAGTATCGAAGTCACTCAATCTGTTCCGACACTAGTAAACTAGTTAAACTAATTGAAAGACACTAAAACCAAAAGAAAGACAGACGAGACTACCTACTCTTATTCTCCGACCACCTTCGAAGGACTACCCTCTCTGACCGACACCCCGTGGTACGGAGGGACATAAAAACATAAGGGACATCACTGAAGTTGTCATGAGGGGGTTTCAGTGTAGGTGGACCTTGGAGTCTTTCACTGTGAAAACCTTTATCCCAGAAACGTCTACTTTAATTCATTTCTACTCCCGGAGGCAAAACTCCCACTCTGAATTGGGTCACGGACCATGGGACTCAGCTCCTACTCCCCTGTGTCTCTACGGACCCACCCCCACCGGTGCACCCTACCTCCGTCTGGGCCCCCACTGCGTCTGCGCCCCTACTGCGTCTGCGTCCCTACTGCGTCTGTACGTCTGTGTCCCCACTGTGTCTACCCTCCCACTTCGTCTACACCCCCACTACGTCGACGTCCGGTCTCTCGTGGACGTCGGAGGTCTTTGACCTGCTCTGTTTCTTCCTGGAAGGGACCTCGAAGTCCCCTCACGTCGGGACAGGTGTGGAACTATGATCTGAAGACCGGAGGTCTTGATTCTCTTGTCTGAAGAAACCAAATTCGGTGGACCAAACACCAAAACTAGTACTTCGGGGTTCCCTGATTGGATGGATGACAATTGATGGATCCGTAGGTTTTCAATCGTAGATGTCTGTCCTTTCTCTAGTTTTGACATTTAAGATATCCCTTAGTTGTGACTTATAAGTAACCTTCCTGACTACGATTTCGACTTCGAGGTTATAAGACCTGTGGACTACGCTTCTTGGTTGAGTGACCTTTTCTGAGACTCCGACCCTTCCTAACTCCCGTTTTCCTCTTTCCCCACGGTCTCCTACTCTACCAACCTATCGAAGTGGCTGAGTTACTTATACTCAAATTCGTTTGAAGCCCTCTATCACTTCCTGTCCCTTCGGACCACTCGACGTCGGGTACCCCAGGGGTTCTTACCCTGTGTTGAACCGTTGACTCGTTGTCGTTTGTTAAGGCGTCACACCCCTTAAGGGTAAATAAGAAGCGAGCAACGTACGCACATAAATAGAAATAAAACGGAACCGGAGACATCCTCCTTTATGAAAGAAAGGTTCGAAACTAGACACGCCACGACGACCGGTGCCTCCAGGGTCTATGACGGGCGGAAGGGACAGTCGACCTACTTTCGACGGTTGTCAACCCCTCGATAGTTCGATCTTTCGCAACCCGGAACCTTTTGAAGGGACCTTTTGTATTTTAAAATTTAATGTCGAGACGTAGTAGTTACCGTATAGTAATAGTTTAGTATTATATTATCGGTCGAACCTTCTGTCAAACTTGTAAATGGCGTTTTGATTTGGGTGAGAATAGTAAACTAGGTCGTTGAAAGGAGGAACAATAAATGGGTTTACTTGACTTTTGAGTATAGGTTTATCTTTGGACACGTACCTGCAGATGTCTCCGAAATAAGTATTGACGGGGTTTAACCTTCGTTGGTTCCCCAGAAAGTCATCCATTTGTCTATTTGATGGAAACCTGTTACCCTATGAAATATCGTGACTTTACTCGATCATTCTATCTCAGAGAATCACAATCCTCTGATTCGTGTCTCTTCCCCTAGGAATCCTTTCAAGACAGGGAAGTGGAGTCAAGACTTGCGATTCAGCGAAGTCAGCACAGACTGAGAAAGGTCAGGACACCTGACCTTGGGTGGTCCGAGGGGACAGGTACCGTAAGAGGTCCGTTCTTCTCATGACCTCACCCAACGGCACGGGAGGAGGTCCTCTGGAGGGGCTAGGTCTCCGACTTGAACGCAGAGAACGCAGAGGACATAACGGTCCGCACAAGAAATGGTGATCGCGGTGTGCTCTCCGGTAGAGTTGAGATGATACTCAGATTTTGGCGACCATTTTTTTCCGAAATTTTTTTGACTAAAATTCAAACAAACTATTTTACATACCAAATTAAAATTAAATACCTAAAATTGTTGTACATACGTCATGTATGAAATCGTTTCAGATGTATGTACGGTCCTCTTCCGTTACCGTCGGGTGAGGTCACGAGAACGGACCTCTTAGGGTACCTGTCTCCTCTGGTCACCCGATATCAGGTACGCCACGTTCTCTGTGTTGCATTGCTAATTTGGTGGTGGTTGCATACAAATGAATCTAATTATATAATTTCTAAATCCTCTCGTTAAATACATTTAATTCGGTTATTTTTATTCGGATTTATATGGACTCCCGTTAACAACAAATCAACAATTAAACACAGGTTGAAAAACGTTGGGGTACCTGACGTCACATAATCCGAAGGGACAGGAAGTGCTAGAGGACCTTGAACGAGTTTGAGCACAGACAACTCAGCACTACGGTAGGTTGGTAGAGTAGGAGACAACAGGGGAAAAGGAGAACGGAAGTTAAAAAGGGTCGTAGTCCCAGAAAAGGTTACTCAGAAAAGAAGGGTAGTCCACCAGTTTCATAACCTCGAAGTCGAAATCGTAGGTAGGAAGGTTAATTACAAGTTCCAACTACAGGAAATTCTAACTGACCAAACTAGAGGAACGACAGGTTCCCTGATAGTTACACAAATTATGTTACACTAGGAAATCCAGGACTGTACTCTATAAAGACTCTACGTGTTAATTTTGTCTCTTTGTCTCTTACTATTTACATTAGACAAAAATAAAAACTACTTTTCAGTATGACCCTCGACTGACACCGAGTCTAGTACTTGAGGAATAACGGTTTATGTCTGAATTTAACTTCTTTCATCCCTTATGGTGATCTGGTAAGTCCATACTGGATTTAATTTAGGGAATGTTAATATGTCACCTTCACTGTTTATCGAAGTTCCCTAATCGAGACTATCTACTCACGGACTTCTTGATACCTGTCTCCAAGTACTGTAACAAGTCCTCCGTTACGTTTGATCATGTCGGTGATACCTCTTGTCACACCTCTAAGGAATTTTTTGACCTTTATCTTGACGGAATACTGGGTCGTTAGGGTGACGACCCGTATGTGTGGCTCCTTTGGTCTTAACTTTCTCTGTGCACATGGGGTTACAAGTAGCTTTGTGACAAATATTATCGGTCCTGTACCTTCGTTGGATCTACAGGTAGTCGTCTACTTGCCTATTCTTTCGACACCATGTATATGTGTTACCTCATAATGAGTTGGTAATTTTTCTTATGTAAACTTAGGCAAGATTACTCCACCTACTTTGACCTCGACTAATATGTCTCACTTCATTCGGTCTTTCTTTTTATGGTTATGTCATATGATTGTGTATATATACCTTAAATCTTTCTACCATTGTTATTGGGACATACGCTCTGTCGTTTTCTCTGTGTCTACATATGTTGTCAGAAAACCTGAGACACCCTCTCCCTCTCCCACCCTACTAAACCCTCTTACCGTAACTTTGTACATATTATAGTACATTCTTTGCTTAGCGGTCAGATCCAAGTTACGTCCTATGTCCTACGAACCCCGACCACGTGACCCTACTGGGTCTCTCTACCATACCCCTCCCTCAACCCTCCCCCCAGTCCTAACCTTTGAGTACATGTGGGTACCGTCTAAGTGCAACTACATACCGTTTTGGTTATGTCATAACATTTCATTTTATTTCGTTTTTTTATTTTTTTATTTGACTCCAATAAAGGGAGAATTTTGTTTGTTTGTTTTTTTTCTGGTAGGGGTTCTTTTTCTTTACATTTTTCCGTTTTACCGACGGACTCCTCAGAAATGTTTATCGACTCTTCTCTTCCCTTCACTTTGTGTTTCCTCTTTTCCTCTCCATATGGGTAAACTCACGCCTCAAGGTTTCTTGTCGTTCCTCTCTCTTCTCTCGGAAGGAGTCGGTAGTCACGTTTCTTTATCTCCTTTCGTTATCTTACCCTTTCTGATCTCTAAAGAAGTTCCTTTAATCTCTATGGTTCCCTTGTAAAGTACGTTTCTACCCGAGCTGTTTCCTGTCTTTACCATACCTGGAGTGTCTTCGTCTTCTATAATTCTTCTCCACGGTTCTTATGTGTCTTTTTGATATGTTTTTTTTAGAAGTACTGGTTCTGTTAGAGATACCACACTAGTGAGTGGATCTCGGTCTGTAGGACCTTACACTTCGGTTCACCCGGAATCCTTCGTAGTGATACTTGTTTCGATCACCTCCACTACCTTAAGGTCAACTCGATAAAGTTTAGGACTTACTACTATGACACTTTCACGACGTGAGTTATATAGTCGTTTAAACCTTTTGAGTCGTCACTGGTGTCCTGACCTTTCCAGTCAAAAGTAAGGTTAGGGTTTCCGTCACGGTTTCTTACGAGTTTGATGACGTGTTAACGTGAGTAAAGTGTGGGATAGTTTCATTTCGAGTTTTAAGAGGTTTACTCCGAAGTTGTCATACACTTGACACTTGAAGGTCTACAAGTTCCACCCAAATCTTTCCCGTCTCCTTTGTCTCTAGTTTAACAGTTGTAGGTAACCTAGTAGTTTTTTCGTTCTCTCAAGGTCTTTTTATAGATGAAGACGAAATAACTGATACGATTTTTGAAACTGACACACCTAGTGTTGTTTGACACCTTTTAAGCAGTTCTCTACCCTTATGGTCTGGTGGAATGGACGAAGGACTCTTTAGACTTACGTCCAGTTCTTCGTTGTCAATCTTGACCTGTACTTTGTTGTCTGACTAAGGTTGAGTCCTTTCCTCATGTAGTTCCAACATATGACAATGGGACAAATAAATTGAATGTCCTTCTCATGTAGTACTCTTTACGACCTGACCTACTTCGTGTTTAGGCCTAGTTCTAACGACCCTCTTTATAGTTATTGGAGTCCACACGTCTACTGTGGTGGGAATGCCGTCTTTCTTCTTGGAGACGGTATTCTTCTTCATTCTCGGAGAACTACTTTCACTTTCCCTTCTCACTTTTACAACTGAATTTTGAGTTGTAAGTCTTTTGATTCTAGTACCGTAGGCCAGGGTAGTGAAGTACCTTGTACCTACCCTTTTGTTACCTTTGTTACAGTCTGAAGTAAAACCCCCCGAAGTTTTAGTGACATCTACCACTACCTTCGGTACTTTGATTTTCCACGAACGAGGAACCTTCTTTTCAATATTGGTTGGATCTGTCGTATAATTTTTCGTCTCTGTAATGAAACGGTTGATTCCAGGCAGATCAGTTCCGATACCAAAAAGGTCACCAGCACATACCTACACTCTCAACCTGACACTTCGTCCGACTCGGGACTTCTTAACTACGAAAACTTGACACCACAACCTCTTCTGAGAACTCTCAGGGAACCTGACGTTCCTCTAGGTTGGTCAGATAAGACTTCCTCTAGTTGAGACCCTAAAGAAACCTTCCTTACTACGATTTCGACTTTGAGGTCATGAAACCGGTGGAGTACGCTTCTCAACTGAGTAACCTTTTCTGAGACTACAACCCTCCCTAACCCCTGTCCTCCTCTTCCCCTGCTGTCTCCTACTCTACCGACCTACCGTAGTGACTGAGCTACCTGCACTTAGACTCACTTGAGGCCCTCAACCACTACCTGTCCCTCCGGACCGCACGACACTAAGTACCCCAGCGTTTCTCAGCCTGTACTGACTCGCTGACTTGACTTGACTTGAATTGATGAAACGGTTGTTTCCAGTCAGATCAGTTTCGATACCAAAAGGGTCATTAGTACATACCTACACTCTCAACCTGATATTTCTTTTGACTCGTGGTTTCTTAACTACGAAAACTTGACACCACAACCTCTTCTGAGAACTCTCAGGGAACCTGACGTTCCTCTAGGTTGGTCAGTAAGAATTTCCTTTAGTTAGGACTTATGTGACCTTCCTGACTACGACTTCGACTTTGAGGTTATAAAACCGGAAAACTACACTTTTTGACTGAGTAAACTTCTTTGGGACTACGACCCTTTCTGACTTCCACTCTCCTCTTCCCCTGCTGTCTCTCACTCTACCAACCTACCGTAGAGACTGAGTTACCTGTACTCAAACTCACTTGAGGCCCTCAACCACTACCTGTCCCTCCGGACCACACGACGTCAGGTACCCCAGTGTTTCTTAACCTGTGCTGACTCGCTGACTTGGCTTGATTGACCACACAAAGCCACGAATATGGACACATTTCCGTCTCATAAAAGTCCTTCTTAGCTGGATTGACTCTCGAATAAACTCCTTCTCCCCACTCCGAAGAAAACTCTACAACCAAAGTTTTAATAATATCGTCACATATATTTCTTTAAGGATCTTTTACTCATTTTACTTTTATTCTCTTCAATTTAGTTACTAAAATGTAAGTAAAGTAGTTCGTAACAGTCTTCGAGATACCGGATAAAGAAAAAAAAGGTCTTGTTAATAACATAAAATAAAAGAGGAAAAGAGGTACTGGAACCTTCCCTATTTTTCTACACAATACAAAAAAAGGTAAAACATATGAATGAACCCATGAAAATTGAAAGGATGTCAATTTTATATGTCTAAATAAAGAACATGTAAAATTGACCCAAAGGGACCACCAAGTCACCAGTCCTTGGACGGACGGTTACCTCCTCTGGACCCAAGTTAGGGACCCAGCCCTTCTAGGGGAAATCTTCCTTTACCGTTGGGTGACGTCACAAGAACGGACCTCTTAGGGTACCTGTCTCCTCGGACCACCCGATGTCAGGTGCCCCAGCGTCTCTCAGCCTGACTGAATCGTTGACTTGTGTGTGTGTGTATGTGTGAAATGGACTTTAATGTCGTCTTTGTAGACCCAACGTAGACCGTGTCCAAGACAATATTCCTATGTAGTCCTTACTGCCACTGTTTTTACTAGTGCCCAATCCAGGACCGGGGTCTAATGTTTTCCTGTCCCGAAGGGTAGCCAAGGCAGTGATGAAAGAATTCACTGTCCAAGGTCGGGAGGACGGTCCGTCTGGGCCTCGGGTCCGTCTGCAGGGCGCACACGGGCCGGAGACGTGGACAGGATCCCACCTGCCAGGGACACGGGGTTCGGGGAGTCCAGGAGGACTTTGAGGCGGCCGGGACCCGTCTCGGTCCGCGGTGGGGTGTCAGCACCCCAGAGCCTGTCGAGAGCGAACAGATCCAGGAGTCAGAGAGAGACTCGTACTCATGTTGAACATCCTGTATGAGACGAAATAAGGTTCTTCTGTATTCGGTGTGGGACCAGAGATTGGTTCTCAGTGCCTCTTGTCTTCTCTATAGAGACGATCTCTGACCTTAAGAACTCGTTTTACTATAATTGTAGGTCCAACTTTTTCACACACTATTCTTGAAGTTAGTCTCTTCAGATGGAATCTTTGAGGAGGGGGATTGCGACAAGAAATGAGTCAGTACAGACTAAGAACCGCTAGGGCACTGACATCGGGCGGTACCTGATATCGGGTGGTCCGAGGAGACAGGTACCTGAAGGGTCCGTCCTTATGACCTCACCCAACGGTAAAGGAAGAGGTCCCTTAGAAGGGCTGGGTCCCTAGTTTGGAGGTAGAGGACGGAACCGTCGACCTAACTACTGATGACTCGGTGGATCTTTCTGGTAGAGGGATTATGTTCTGCTAAAAAGTAATAAATCCTTTCTTTGATATATGTTTTATATATAAATGACACAGTGACTCAAATAGGAGGTTTTTTAGGTAAAAACGAATACTAATTTAATTAATGTCCTAAGACAAGTAAAGGAAAGGTAACTTCAAAGATCAGAAGCTTTAGTAATTGACGAGGAGACTTTATGTTAAATTCTTTACCTTTAAGAGCTAGTACAACCTACGACACAGGTAAGATTTTGTAAGATTGTCCTTATCTTAAATAAGATAATCTCATGTAAGATTGTCTTATTTAGGTGGGACGTTACGACCGTGGCGGTACAGATTCCGTACACTTGTTTTTAAATGAATTTTTTTTTTTTTCTGTCAATTTCCTGTCTTTACCTAGGGTCATTAGACAGGACCGTGTCGTTCTCTCTTCAACTTTTCCTTAAACGGGGCTCACCGCGCTCGACCATTACCCAGTGCGACCCTCGTAGGCCAGGACAAAGCTCTCCTCCGACTCTGTCTCTCCCACAAGAATCCCGACCTCCTCACGTCCACGAAGTAGATGGACCCTCGGGTCTCCCAAACATTTCCACACGAGAGGGTGGGACCTGCAGAACTGATGACATGCACTTTCGACGGACGTGAACCCCGGCCCCAGGAGGTTCTCGGGCGTCATGGGCTCGTCCCCCACCCCGCCCCGAATGGTCCACCGTGAGCGCCACTTCTTGGGTGGACGGGTGCGTCTCCTCGGACCGCCCGACGACGGGTTAGCCAGTACTACTCAACCTGTACTGCCTTCCCTGAATCGTGTGCGTGGACTCGTCCCTGAGTGTCTCACGACTAGTGTGTCTGTTGGCCTGCTTAGCACACGCCTTAGCGTCCTGTCTCCGGTACAGAAGGGGTCTCGAACGAGAGAGGCACCCAGGAAGGGGTGAGCCACGGGTCTCTGGTCTCGGGAGGTCTGTGGGGCCCCAGGACGCCGGCGAGGGAAGCGGTCCCGGCGGAGGAGGAGTACACACACCGTGCCCGTGAGGAGTGGGAGAGGGGTCGTACCCGACTCACGTTCAGACTCCTGCGAACCCTGTCTACGGAAGAGGACCTTCTGAGGGCCCCGGACCCACTGCGTCTGTTTGTGTCAGACACGAAGAGTCGCCCAAGGGACCTACGCGGAGACCAGACGTGGTAGTCTCCCGCCCAGGAAGACGGACGGTGGTGGCCGTTCCGACGGAAGGCCCCGGCAGGAGGAGCAGGAGAGACGCCCCGGGCGGCGAAGGAGGTCCCCACCACCCGTCGGAGGAAGACACTCTCTAGGGGACTAAATGTAAAACTTTTAACAGGGGCACAGTAGTCATCGTGACACGAGGGGGTGGGTGGAACACCGAGTCGACCATTTCTTAGGCGGACGTTACGCCCTCTGGGGTCAGACTCAGTCTTTCTAGAGGACCTCTTCCCTATCCGATGGGTGGCTCCATAAGAACCCGAAGGGACCACCGAGTCGACCACTTCTTAGGTGGACGTTTACACCCTCTGGACCCAAGTCAGGGCCCCAACCCTTCTAGAGGACCTCTTCCCTTTCCGATGGGTGAGGTCATAAGAACGGACTTCTTAAGTTACCTGACATATCAGGGACCCCAGCGTTTCTCAACCTGTGCTGACTCGCTGAGAGTGAGTGGTGGGTGCTTCCTTTACAACTCCAGGATTGGGGGTCACGGACGCTCGTACTGAACAAATCTTTCTCCCAGAACCGTCCATATCAGTCCCAGTCGACTCCAGGAGTCCCACCAGGACCGGGTCACACTGACCTCAGAGAAATTCTTCCGTCCCTGCACCGACGTGCCCTTTCAGCCTTCGACCCCCTCCGGTTCCCCCGAAGACGGGTCTCAGAACCTCCCTCGTACCGGACCTACTCCGTGACTGGAGTCCGCAGGCCGCAGGTGGGGTCTCTCCTGGTTCAGCAGTAAATTCGGTGTCCAAGTTCCAGGAACTTTGCTCACGGGGACCCATCCTTTAGGGGTTTCTTCCAAGACCAATTGAGACTAAGATAGTTTCGGAGAAGACTCATGTTACACTTACTGCACACACAGGCAGGACCTTCAAGAGCAGACACGGACTGAGTCATCCTGGGGTAGAGAGTAGAAGGGTGGAGGCACGCTCTCGCTTGTGTCGAAGTCTTTCCTGAGGGAGGAGAAGGGGTGCGGAGAAGGTGTGGGCGCTAGAGTCCTCCTCGAGTGTGGGAGCAAGTGTAAGTCACGAGTACCCTCCTCCTAGTCGATGTACAAAGGCGATCACTCTGCAGAGACGCCCCGACACACTCGTTCCCCCAGGCGGGACGGGCGACGGGGGACGGGGGTCGGGGCACAGGAGACGGGGGACAGGGACGGGGGTGGGGCAGGGAGAGGGACGGGGACAGGGACGGGGGTAGGGACGGAGGACGGGGGACAGGGACGAGGGATAGGGCGAGAGACGAGGGCAGGGACTGGGGGCAGCAGGGAGAGCGACGGGGGACGGGGAAAGGGTCCGAGTCGGCGACCACTCGCCACCAAAGACTGGGTTCAAGAGGAGGTCCGTCGAGGTCAGGTCCCAGCCTCCGGGCTGGCTCTGCGTCGAGGACCCTGGCGGTCAGGGGCCCGAGGCCCGACACACTCGAAAATGATAGACGTATAAATAAAGTGGAGAATTTACTTTAGGTTAAACTCCGATAATTATAATTACGTACCTCTATTAAGACTACTACTTAATTATTTCGTGAGCCGGAGAGGGACATGACAAACGAGAATGCAAATTACTACGAGAATTGACCTTGCTTCTCGCCGGAGGTGGACCTCGGACCTTTAATCTTTGGTGAAGTAACAAGACTCGAGCGACGAAATTACTGTTAGCTACCTTAGCTAGGCCCTCTTCTTTTCATAAATGAGCAGAGACGGGACGGACCCTAGGGTCTCGAAGACGTCTCCGGAGACCCGACGTAGACGATTACTTAATGTACGATTCACTTGAAGAGTCGGGGGGTGGGGGTGGGTACCAAAACTATGGCCTCTTGACAAAAAGGATTAGTTTTGTATTTCAGGATGGTATCCTAGACCCTTCCTCCCGAAACAATCTTTTAGTTCTTTAGTAGAGTCAACATCTGAGTCTAACTGAACGTTTCGTCTGGAATCGGAACCGGACACGAAGAGGTTTTTGTTAAGGATCGACCACCAGAAAACAACAAGTTTACTTGTCTTAAACGCTAAGTGTGAGACAACCTTCTCAGTAACTTTTCTGTTAAATCGAGGGTAACTGAATTGATCCAAATCGTAATTTCATTTATGTGAAGATGAGGTTGTGGGAAAGCTGTTTATTCACAATTTCAGGAGGGTAATCCGGCCAAAGAGTCAACTAATTTTTGCCGTAGTTGTTAGGCGCCAACAACCTTCGAAGGGTTTGTCTTCGGCCCAAGACATTCTTCTCCGGCGCTGGTAGGTCGGTCTCCGTCTGGGCTCCCAGAGTGGGACCCCGGTGACTATCGTTGGGTTCAGGAGGTCCCAGACCTTCGGTACCCGAATAGGTCCTGACCCCACCTAAAATTCTTGTTTCAGTGTCACAGTTTCGCCACTGCCACTCCTTCTTTTGGGTTGTCGGCCAGATCAGAAGTTGAACGTTTTGTCTGCAGAAATCTCGGTTAAATTTGAAATCCTCTTGGGCGTCCTTTTCTGTTTTTAGACAGGTCCCGTCTCGACTTTTCGAGCGACAGTGAATGTTCGTCGAAGAATGACAAATAAGGCGACACTTTGACCTTCCTCAGAAAAGTTCCCTTGCTCCCACCGGACACAAACAGAGTCACACAAATGTCCCGGAGGTGAAGTCCGAGCCTCGCAGGGAACTAGAACGAGATGGGGCCGATTCTCCTCTCACCCAGAGTTAGGGACCACTTGTACGTCCAAATCCTTTCCCTAGGCCCGCCTCAGGGGCACTTCGGTCGAGGTGCTTCTCGAGCCCCTCTTCCGAAAAGACGACGCACACACTACCGTCGGGTCGGGACTTCACACTGAAGTCCTCCACACAAGTGGAGCCACGGGGTGTTCAGATTGTGGTGCCTCCTGTGTGAAGATTCTGATATGGCACCGTCCCCGTACCTGTTAGTACGTCCGTTTTTTTGTCGAGATGTATGGGTGTGTGCGTGTGTAGGCACATTATACATACTATGTACATGTGGGCGTGTAGATACATTATACATAATATGCACATGTGTGTACAAGTGTGTAGATACACTATACATACTATATACATGTGCGTAGTTACATTATACACACTATATACGTGTGTGGGTGTGTAGACACATTATACATACTATGTACATGTGGGTGTGTAGATACATTATACATACTGTACACATGAGTGTACAAGTGTGTAGATACATTATACATACTGTATACATGTGTGGGTGTGTGGATACATTATACGTACTATATACATGTGGGTGTGTAGATACATTATACACACCACACACATGTGTGTACAAGTGTGTAGATACATTATACATACCGTATACATGTGTGTGTAGATACATTATACGTACCACACACACGTGTGGGTGGGTGTGTAGATATATTATATATACTATATACATGTGGGTGTGTAGATACATTATACATACTATATACATGTGTGGGTGTGTAGATACATTATACATACTACACACATGTGTGTACAAGTGTGTGTGGACACACGGACACATATATACATACGTATGTATTGCACACACCATATATACCATGTATATGAAAAACGTTTGTCTTTTTACGTTAATGTTATAAAATTACAAATAATCAGTAAATTGGAGAAAATTCTGTAGGTTCCACCGAGTCTACCATTTCTTAAACGGACATTACGTCCCCTGGACTCAAGCTAGGGACCCAACCCTTCTAGGGAACCTCTTGCCTGACCGTTGGGTGAGGTAATAAGAATGGACCTCTTAAGGTACCTGTATCTATCCTCGGACCACCCGATGTCAAGTACCCCAACGTTTTTGAGTCTGTGTTGACCGACCCGTTGTGATTAGTGAAAATTTATACAAACGAAAACCTAGAATAATAAAAGACAACCTCATATTAGTGAAATGTTCAAACACATTTAAAGACCACACACTGTCTACTTAACCGAGATACATGTGTGTACAGGGGAGGGTGAACTCGGACAGAGGGTGAGGGGCGTAGGGTCGGAAGATCCACCAACGGCTCACGACTTGACTCCAGAGACGATATGTCGTCGAAGGGTGATCGATCGATAGTTTATGCGAAAATTAATAACACTATACTATGAACAGATGAACGTTTACATCGGTATTATGTTCAACTCTGTCAGCGTGCACTGCACTTTGTGATTCTCGTAAGTGAATGGTAGCCACATTTTGGGGGCAGATAGCCTGTCCGAGAATCGACGTCTCACTGAATCTTTGACACTCTTGCAGGGGCCATCTGTCTTTGGTGCTCTGGGTTGGAGAGCGGGTCTCGTTGGTTGTGACGGCCTAGTCCATTACAAAGTAACACTTACGATTATTAGAGGTTTGTCTTGTGAAACTTCTAGGTTCGATTATTATTCCCTTATATCATCGTCCGTACGGGAGATGCTGGACACGAAACCAAAGTTTTGTTTTCCGTCGGGTCGTATTTCGTTCCTACCTGTTTTACTGGCGTCCGAGGACCGGTGTGTGCGTCCACAGACCCACCAAATGTGAGTGTCAGCAGGAAGACCGGTCGCCGACTTGGTTTCCGCGACGGAAACGCCACCCTTGGACCCCAGGTCGCTCGACGTGACCGATCCCCCAGGCCAATGGCGAGACTACGAGACTCGGACGGTGTCCGGGGGTCCCGACCCCTCGGTCGGGTGGTCCGCCCTGGCGGCGGGGACTACTGGCAGGAACCGGTCGTACTTACGGCCCGGAGACGAGTTTATTGAGGTGAAGGGTCCTTCAGAAAAACCCTTTTCCTACCGTATTTGTGTGCCCATTTGTTTCGTTTTACTTTGCCTCATTCTATCTTGCTCACACGAAAGGGTGAAGTGCAGGGGAAGGTGACCGCGAGACCCACAGTCTAAATACGACCTCCACCCGTCTATCGTTTACTTTTTACTTTTTGTTAAAGTATAAAATTTAAATACTCTGGTCTCCTATTGTCTAGTGAAAAGGGAGTTCGAGAGACACGGCATTTGAGACATTGGATCAACGGAATAAAAGACATAACGAGCACACCCGAGGCAAAATCAATTACGGAAATCAGAATTGATTCACCAAGTGTAGTTCCACTATGACGTATCGATTAGTGAACCTCCTTCCCCCATCGACAGACAGGACGAAAAGATCTGCATTTCTCTATTACATTCCTCTCTTTTTCCGTCTGTCCCGGGGTAGTATCGTGCAGAGATCGGAAGCACATATACTTTGCGAAATTCCACTACTCTTCCTGTCCGCGAGCACAGATTTAGTCGACTCGAACTACACTACGGTTTCGGAAACCGATTTGTGTTTGACTGAATTAAGAGAGTTATTACTGAACCCAGGTTCATACAGAGGTGGTGTTCTCCCTCTTCCGGTCGTCTTGTCTCTTTTAGAAGAGTGAGCCCAATAGAACTGAGACGAGGTCCGTTTTGGATCTTTATAAAAAAATTAGCTCTGAGAGATGTCGTCGGGAAAGGTTTACGGTCATAGGTAGTAGCGACTGACCTAGTTATCGACACAAAACCGGGGTCAGAGGACGCTCTCTACCGTACGGTAGTCACTATCTGTTTATAGTGTCAATTCGTTTCATAGGTCGGTCTGGATCATTGTAAAAATAACTAAAAACAACACGTTTATTACAGAAAAACCCGACTTATTTACCGAAACTCGGTTTGTCAGTAACAAATACTAAGGTTTTACGTTATTTCCCTGTCCTTTATATAATATCGGTTACAGAGTTCCGCGTGTTGCATTAGTAGGAAACCATCATTTTTTGATGGGTAGACTTCGGTCCTCACGTATAAATAGGTACGAATTTCCACGGACATCCTGAACGTTTAGAGTGTGTTTTACAGGACAATCCTTTGTCTACCACAACGGGAAATTGGATGACTTATTGATGATCTTTTGGTTCGTTTTTTTTATTCGTGATATAAAGAAATTAGTTATGTTTCCCTCGTCAAAAAATACGAGGAAAGTTTACTTTATAGTTTCAACGGTTTGTCGCAGATAAGTGAAGCTTTCTTTTGCGTAGTTTTCTGAGGGACTAAAAGAGTTTGCGAAATTTTAGTCTTTTATCATTCCAAAAACACTTTTTTTCTTTCTGTGAGGTTTATTGGTACTTGAGCAAAGTAATCCATCCAGGTGTCCTCCGACCGGCAGTTTCTCAAAGGGGACTCTATTCTGTGTGGAAAACACGCGTACGCTCAATTCCAACCGCAGGATGGGAATGCAGTCAACGAACGTAAGAGTTTCCCGCCGACTCGCCTCGAGGTGTGAGTGCGGGGGCGCCTTGCGCTACGAGACGCACACGCGGGTCTAGCTGAGGAGTCTACGGCGACGACGCCAGACCCGTCGGCTCAGGGTCCCTTGTGCGGTAACACGACCCAAGGATCCTCTTACCAGGGAGGTCTTTGACAGTACTAAACCGCCCTAATCGGAACCGGAGGTCTCAGGAGTGTCCCTCGGTGTTGGGGTTCGTACCCTGTTCTTCTACCCTTTTGTATGTGAGTCAAAAGTAATACAAGAGACGAACGACTCTACATAAGAACCTGAATTATAGGATTAAACTAATTAGCAAAGGGAAAGGTCTCCACACTGGTTGGATCTGTCTTATAAGTTTTCGTCTCTGTAATGAAACAGTGTTTCTAGACAGATTAATTCCGATACCAGAAAGGACACCAGTACATACCTACACTCTCAACCTGATATTTCTTTCGACTCGTGACTTCTTAACTGTGAAAACTTGACACTACAACCTTTTCTGAGAACTCTCAGGGAACATAAGGTTTCTCTAGGTTGGTCAGGTAGGATTTCCTCTAGTCAGGACCCATGAGTAACCATCCTGACTAAAACTTCGACTTTGAGGATATGAAACCGGTGAACTACGTTTCTCGACTGAGTAACCTTTTCTGGGACTACGACCCTCCCTAACGCCCGTCCTCCTCTTCCCCTGCTGTCTCCTACTCCACCAACCTACAGTAGTGACTGAGTCACCTGTACCAAACCCATCTGAGACCCTCAACCACTACCTGTCCCTCCGGACCGCACGACGCCAGGTACCCCAGCGTTTCTCAGCCTGTGCTGACTCGCCGACTTGACTTGACTTCCGAATAAATTTCATATGTATGTAAGTAATAAGTGTATGATGAGATTTAATGTATCAATACTGTGTTGAAAACTTAATAAGAAAGGGGTTGATTCCGGAAGATCAAGGAAGAGAAGTTTCTCCTAAAGAGTATACCACTCCTACGACTCCCGTTTGTAGAACCACCGAGTCTTTTAAATAAAGCGCGATTGGACATTAGAATGACGGTATCGTAACGTCTGTAACCAAAATTAGTACACTAATAATATTGGTGTGTGCATATGAAAGGGGTTTTGATACGTCCGTAAGGAATATATGCACATACAAATTGTTTTAGTAAAAGTATATACACACACTTCAGATACATGAATTTTTCTACTCAAAATTACACGTCTACACTCCTTTGCGAAACAATTTCGTTAAAAACGGAGGAAGTCTTTTTACTACGAGTGTATATGTGATGTCTATGACACGTATTTTATCTATTAATTCTGTTCGATGTCAAATCGTGTCCCTTGAGTCACGAGGCACCACTGGACTTACCCTTTCTCCCGGTTGTCCCTCCCCCATATGCACCTGTAGGTCGACTAAGTGACACGGAGTGTCGTCTTGATTGTGCTGCAACATTTCGTCGATGCGCGGTTATTTTCGTAAAATTTTTGCTTTCTTTTCCCTATTATTTGCGTACCTAAGAGTCCGGTAAAGTCCAAGCGGTGGGTGGGAGGAGGGATCTCGTTTCGGTCGTGACTCGGGACCGTAAGAAAACTTAGTCTGGGTTTAACCGTCTGCTTTTAAATGGAATTTTAAAATTCGAAAGGAGGGGAATAAAGAGTACCTGGAAATCTTCGAATAAACAGGGAATTAAAATCAAAACTTAACTTCCTGTCAACTATAGGTTACAACGCGGTCAGAGACGTCATGTCGTTTCTCCGAGCCAATATGTACCCCTCTGTACATAAAATATAACAAAAATTTAAAGTAAAATTTATAAATTTTTTAATAAACAAAGATACAGAAAACGTTTCATGATAATTACGGTAGAAGAAGGAGAGTAAGTAAGGGCACAGAGTCACCTTTTAGTGAGGTTCAAAGTGCCATCAAAAAAGAGGACCTGTGAAAGAGTATTACAGTGTCGTCATCTCCTCGGGACAACCGACCTCTCAGATGTCAAAAAAGGAAAAAAAAAAAAAAAACCGAACTTGAAAAANAAAGGTAAAAAAAAAAAAAAAAAAAACCGAACTTGAAAAAGAAAAGAAAAAAAAAAAAACGAACTTGAAAATTACACTGATTACGACACTTACTAAAAATTAAAAACATAAATCAGTTGAAATAGCCTGAAAGTACCAAAGATAGAGACTACAAGAAGAATCCGTCTGTCTGGGACGACACGGGAGTGCACTGGCAAGACCCAAGAGAAGGACGTAAATTAAGGTTCGAGTCTCCGTAAACGAAGGCGTCTTCCGTACTTCGTTTCTGCACAAGCGTAAAAGGGAGTCAAGGTTGGCAAATTGAGTTCTGTAAGGCACCCAGTAATCTCTGCGGAGTGAACACCAGATCAGTGGTAAAGAATGTTAAGTCTCACAGACCACAAAGACGTGATGAAAGAGGGAGGGCAATCGCACGTACGAGTCAGGACAGACTGAGAAGTGCTAGGGTTCCTGACGTCCCTGAGACAGGTACCCTAAGAGTCCGTCCTTGTGACGTCCCCCACCGGCAAAGGAAGAGGTCCAGCATAAGGGCTGGGTCCCCAGTTTCGGCGTGGAGGGCGCAGAGGGCGCAGCCGTCCGCCCGAGAAACGGCGCCGTGGCGGACCCTTCGGGGAATCAAGAAGCACGAACGACATCGGACTATCACCGGGCACAGGCCGTTCGACTGGAATCAAGAAGCACGAACGACATCGGACTATCACCGAGTATAGACCGTTCGACTGTGAGAGAGAGCCAGAAGAAAATCTTATGGACCCGACACTGTAGGCACACTATGAGGTCCACTTTGAATGTCAAACGACCTGAGTGTGTCGTAAATATTTGATCGACCCCCGAAACACAGACTTACAAAACAGACCCTTAGAGCGTGCAAGGAGAGGTCCGCAAGTGTCGTAGAAAGTCTAGTCCATCACAGGAAGAAACTGGGGATTTACAAAAGTACTGAAGACAAAGAGTCGTAAAAAGTCTAAAACACCGATGTCCCTTACCTCAGGAAAGGTGACCTGAGAGAGACCCGAGAACGACCACTTGTACCCGGAGCCACTCAGGAGGAGGGGTCGTGAGACGAGACACACACAAAGGTATTAGTCGAGAGTTATATTTGCCACAAGTAACGGGGAGAGGTCGAAATGTCCATCCCAATACAAGATTTTTAATACACTGAGAACGGAGAACGAAAAGTCATAAAATTGAACAAAATATAATTACGGATGTTGAAGGTCTTACTTTAAGACATAGTTGTCACCAACCTGTAAGTCACATCCCAGAAAGGGTCTGTCGTCATACCCTACAAAGGGGAACCCATGGACGTCCGTCCGAACGACCCCCCTCCGTTTCAGGAAGAGTCTGGGCAAATAGATACGACCGTCGTATACTCCTTTTGTCACGGGCGAGTTGGTTGGGACTTCAGTACCGGGTACTCGTCACGGGTCCTTGGAAGGTCCGAGAAAAGATCTAGAGTAGTTTACCTTGAATATACAATCACGAATCATGACTTTTGACTCCTTTACACATAAGATTTAATCATTTTAAACATGGTTATTATTGACGTCAATGAAAGACTTGAGAAGTAAAGTTTGATAAATCAAAAGTCTTTTATGTATCTTTTGAACTGTCAATCGGGTCTTTAGAGATGAGGAGACCACACCTCCTTTCCCTTGAGAGCGTGTAACAACCACCCTTACATTTGTCTATGTTGGTACTACCTCTTCTCATACCCCCTAGGAATTTTTGATTTTCATCTCGATGGGTGAGGACCCCTTTATAGATCTCTTTTTCGTGCTAGGCTTTCCTATGTGTGTGACGTCGCGAGAGATGTTGTCGGTTCCGCACCTCCCTGGAGTCACGGGCAGTCGTCTCCCTACGTGTCTCTCTGACACCGTGTGTGTGTCTTTAGATCGATTCGGTACCTCTCCTGCTTTACTGTGGTGGACGTCGCTATACCTATCTCGACCTCTAGTAGCATGATTCCCTTCGTTCAGTCTGTCTCCTGTTTGTGGCATATAGTGAACACACACTTTGGACTTTACGATGTGCTTTCCTAAATAGACACTGTGTCTTCATCTGAGTGTCTGTATCATTTGTCTAAACACAAATCTATATATCGACTCAGCGAAACGATATGTCGTCTTTAATTGTGTTGAAACATTTAGCTCATAGTCAAGTCAAGTCAGAGAGGAAGTAGAGGGTGAGAAACACTGGGGTACCTGACGTCGGGCGGTCCGGAGGGACAGGGAGTGGTTGAGGGTCTCGAGTGAGTTTGCGTACAGGTAACTCAGTCACTACGGTAGGTTGGTAGAGTAGGAGACAGCAGGGGAAGAGGAGGACGGAAGTTAGAAAGGGTCGTAGTCCCAGAAAAGTCAATTCGGTCAAGAAGCGCAGTCCACCGGTTTCATCACCTTAAAGTCCAAATCGAAGTCAGGGGGGTTACTTATAAGTCTTGACTAAAGGAAATCCTACCTGACCAACCCATAGGAACGACAGGTTCCCTGAGAGTTCTCAGAAGAGGTCGTGGTATCAAGTTTTCGTAGTTTAGAAGCCACGAGTCGAAAGAAATATCAGGTCAAGAGTGTAGATATGTACTGATGACCTTTTTGGTATCGAAACTGATCTACCTGGAAACAATGGTTTCATTACAGAGACGAAAAATGATGCGATAGATCCAACCAGTATTGAAAAGAAAGTTCCTCGTTCGTAGAAAATTAAAGTACCAACGTCAGTGGTAGACGTCTCTAAAACCTCGGGGGGGTTTTATCAGAGAGTGGTAAAGGTGACAAAGACGTAGATAAACGGTACTTCACTACCCTGACCTACGGTACTAGAATCAAAAGACTTACAACTCATAATTTCCTTTAAAAAGTGAGAGGAGAAAGTGAAAGTAGTTCTCCAAGAAATCAAGGGGAAACGAAAGACGGTATTCCCACCACAGTAGACGTATAGACTCCACTAACTATAAAGGGACCGTTAGAACTAAGGTCGAACACGAAGTAAGTCGGGCTGTAAAGCGTACTACATGAGACGTATATTCATTTATTCGTGTCACTGTTATATTTCTGAACTGCATGAGGAAAGGACTAAACCTTGGTCAGACAACAAGGTACAGGTTAAGATTGACAACGAAGAACTGGACGTATATCCAAAGAGTCCTCCGTCCAGTCCACCAGATTATAAGGGTAGAGAATTTCTTAAAAGGTGTCAAACAACACTAGGTGTGTCAGTTTTCTAAACCGTATCAGTTATTTCGTCTTCATCTAAAGAAAAGACCTTGAGAGAACACAAAAACTACTAGGTTACCTATAATAGATGTTCCGGAAGATCTTGATTGTGGGTTTTTTCTACAAGAAAAGTGATATCCCCTGCCCTTACGTTCTCATCCTTCAGTTCTCTGCGGACCTCATTGTCCGTTTAAACCGGGACCCCACGTCTTACTTCGTTCCACTTTCAATGGTCTCAAAACGGTTCTCTTGCGTGAGAACCGCAAGAAACAGTATCGTTTGTGGGAGAAGGTTGTTGTGATCTCTTCTGAGATGTGTACCTGTAGTGGTCTACCAGTTGTGACTTTAGTCTAACTAAGATAAGAAAAGTCAGTTTCTACCTCTTCGAGATAAGTCTCTCGTTTTTGTTCTGGTCCTCGACGGACACCGAGGCTAGTACTTGAGGAAGAACGGTTTAAGTCTGAATTTAACTTCTTTCATCCCTTTTGGTGATCTGGTAAGTCCATACTGGATTCAGTTTAGGGACTACTAATATGTCACCTTCACTCTTTATCTAAGTTCCCTAATCTAGACTATCTGTCTCACGGACTAATTGATATCAACCTCCAAGTACTGTAACATGTCTCTCGTCCTTAGTTCTGGTAGGGGTTCTTTTTCTTTACGTTTTTCCGTTTTACCAACAGACTCCTCCCGAATGTATAGTTGATACGAAGTTATTTCAACAAAAATTAACTTCGTTTATTTATTTTAAGATGTAAGAGAGCTTATTAGATTGACTGAGTTTAGAACAAAGAGAAGATCTAGGAGTTTAAAACGGGAACCTTCGGATCACGGACTCTATAAGAAAAGGGAGCACTAAAACCCTGTAAATCTTGTAGTCTAAATATTTATGGACGTAAAACGAAAGGTCGGTGTCGTGATGGGTCATCTCCGCAAAAGACCGTAACAACAGGGGTATCAAGACAGAGTCGAAGGAGTGGAGACACCGTGACTGTCCCTCACACTATCAAGATCGACCTATTCACTACCCCGGACCTCATGATCGTCCTAAAGGAGGTTGAGTGGTCGACACAAAAACAAACTGTGATAAGTAAGTCTTTCTTAGAAAGAATCTGAGATATATATTGACTTACTGAAATGTCACGTCGTCTTTAATCGTGTTAAAACATTTAGTTTATATGAAGATATAAGAAAAAAAATTAGTCTTTATTCGAAAAAAAGCAAACAAAAGAGGGAGTCGTATCTAAACGTGATCACAAGGTAATCTGTCTGGAGTCCACATTAGATCGAGAGGTTTTTATGACCTTTGCTTTCTCTTACACATTACTACTCATACCATTTAAATGTCTGTTAACTGGACGAGAATATATTATTCAAATAATGGGGTCAGTGTTTATCTTTGTAAGAGTATGAGTACGCAAATGTGAGAGTTTTGTTTTACGAAACAAACTTTTATCTACTTTTCTTTAAAATCTGAAAGTGTTAAACTTATAATATACGTGTAACTTTTCGATTATATCTTTAGATGAGTCTATATTCTATATGGATACAGGTGTGTTTTGGAACACACGTTTACAAGTACTCTATAATAAGTGACATCGGGGTCGTCACCTTTCTTGGTTTTCGACTAGTCGACCACTCACGCATCTATTTTGCACCAGATAGGTACCTTACCCTGCTATCGTCGGTAGTTGTCCTTGCGTCTGGGTTAGATGGTGTACGTATTTAGACTTTTTGTAGCACATCCATTTCCTTCGGTTAGTGTTTTCAGTATATATGTCAAGTCAAGTCAAGTCAAGTCAGCGAGTCAGCACAGACTGAGACGCTGGGGTACTTAGTGTCGTGCGGTCCGGAGGGACAGGTAGTGGTAGAGGACCTAAAGTGAGTCTGAGTGCAGGTAGCTCAGGCACTACGGTAGGTCGGTAGAGTAGGAGCCAGCAGGGGAAGAGGAGGACGGGGGTTAGGGAGGGTCGTAGTCTTAGAAAAGGTTACTCAGTTGAGAAGAGTACTCCACCGGTTTCATGACCTAAAAGTCGAAATCGTAGTAATGAAGGTTTCTTTAGGGTCTCGACTAGAGGAAGTCTTACCTGACCAACCTAGAGGAACGTCAGGTTTCCTGAGAGTTCTCAGAAGAGGTTGTGGTGTCAAGTTTTCGTAGTTAAGAAGCCACGAGTCGGAAGAAGTGTCAGGTTGAGAGTGTAGGTATGCACTGGTGTCCTTTTTGGTATCGGAACTGATCTACCTGGAATCAGCCGTTTCATTACAGAGACAAAAACTTATACGATAGATCCAACCAGTATTGAAAAGAAGGTTCCTTTATATATACAATACTAAGGTAAATATAAGTTACGGGTCTTTTCACTCGACAAGTCCCTTTCTTTCATCCAATCGCCAGTGGTCCCCGACCGACACCTTCACCGCGCTCATTATTATTCATCGGTGGACGAGAGAAACGTCCTACTACATTTACAAGACTTTAATCTGAAACGATCTGGAACATTACGTGACATTTGAGTGATTTTTAGCGATTGTACATGTGAAATTTACCCACTTAAAATACTACACATTCAATATAAAGTTATTTCAGTAAAAATTTTTTCTATTATGGACAATTACGCAAAGTTGGTAAGGAATGATTCGCGAGTGGAAACTGTCCAAACTACAGTCTGGAAAAGGGTTCACGAGACGGATGTACTGCACCTAGTCTCCCCCTTTCGACGTCTGCAGGGAGAGTCTCGAAACTCAGCATTCGAACCGGTCAAATGATTTACACAAAGACTTGGGGAAAGGAGTAGAGGTTTTGTTCGTATTGAAGAGCTTGTCAGGTAGAATAAGAAGTCTGCCCTTTATCATCCAGAAATAGAACCGTACACCAGTCTGAGTCATTTTCGTCTTGAAAATAGTCCCCTCAGAGGGACCAGCCCGCACCGCCCGTACTCGGGACATCGTTCCTCTCGTCGACCGGAGGTCCGAGGTGTCGTCTGGTCGACCCGTCGGTTGTCGGTCACTGGAGACCCATGTAGGTGTGGTAGACCTCGGGTCCCCAGCACCCGCAGTTTCCGTTATTATTTTCGTGGGTGATGGCTCCGACCGTGTTTCAACCACGAGTCATTTGTGACTCAAAGAAATAGTCCGACGGAAGACATCAAATTTTTTTTCTTCCCTTTTTACTTGACTACGAATTTGTAACTCATAAATTGGTTATTTGGGTGAGACCTATATTAGTGAGTTAACCTCTCTATGATGACAAAATAACTACGAGATACGGAGGTGTAATTAAGGTCGTCTACATAAACTACTGTAATTTACGAACCTCACAGGGGTTGTCGACACCCGGGGAAATTAAATGGTTACGTGAGAGGTGGAGACGGTGTGTGTGTGTGTGCGTGCGAGTGTGGGTGTACTGGTCTGTGTACACCTGTATGTGACAGTGTCCCCCATTCTATGGTTTTAGGTTCTTAAAACCTTCTGAAATACAAGATCCAAATAATCTGTAAACTTTTAGAGAGGATTACTAATCTTTTACAACCACCTTTTCTTCACTTTTCGTTATTCTGTGGTGACGTGTGAAGAAAGTTACCGGCTTTATGTCTCCCGACCTTTGTGGTTTGTGAGTAAGTAACGACCACCTTTACTTTTTGAAGATGTAGGTGAAACGCCCTGTCAAACACCAAAGAATGTTTCCATTTGGGTGAGAATGGTGTCGTTGGTCGTCAGTGCAAGGAACCACAGATGGGTTTCCTCGACTTTTGAATTCTGGAGTGTTTTGAACTCGTACCCACAAATTCGTCAAAAGAAGTCTTAACGGGTTTGCACCCTCGTTGGTTTCATAGGGAGTCACCCGTTTATTTGACACCAGGTAGGTCCGTTACCTTATAATAAGTCGTGGTTTTTCTTTACTCGATAATTTGGTGATTTTCTGTGTCTCCTTTGAATTTACACATAAAGATTCCCTTTCTTCAGTTGCAGGTTTTAGATGTGTGACACTGGGGTGACACCCTGTGAGATATTTTCTTCAGGCACTCTCTGGTCACCAACGGTCCCCGACACCCCTCCCTACTTATATATGCCAGTCTCTCCCTGAAATCCCGTCACTTTTGTGAAACTAAGCACAGTAGTCCTTACTGTGCAGTAGTACAGTACCTATGTACAGGCACCTATCTACGGTAGTGACAACAGATCAACGATTCAGTACAAGCTGAAAAAGACTGGGATAACCTCGGAAGGTCCGAGGAAACAGATATCCTAAAGGGTCTATTCTTATGACTTCGCCCAATGGTAAAGACGGAGGTCCCGTAGAAGGGTTGGGACCCTAACTTTGACGAAGAGACGTAACGTCCACCTGGGAAATCGTGACTCGGTGGACCTTTCGGGTTATCATGGAACACGAATCAGTGAATCAGCACAATCTGAGAAACGATGGAGTTTCTGGTATCGGGTGACCGAAGAGACAGGTACCCCTAAGAGGTCCGTTCTTATGACCTCACCCAAAGGAACGGGAGGAGGTCCCCTAAAAGGGTTGGGTCCCTGACTTGGGTCCAGACGACGGAACGTCCGCTAAAGAAATGACAGACTCGGTGGACCCTTCGGGTCTTATTGCACTAGGTAGGGTTCTCTAGTAATATTATTTGACTTGCACCACTCTGCATGTTTTGGGGACTTAGTCTTCTCCCCGACCGTTTGTAAGGACAGGAATCGGTGGAAGGTGGAGAACGAGAGAAAGGTTCCACTAGGTACAAAATTCCTTACTCCACCCTACGGGTCCCGATGGGTCGTGTTAGACCATATTTTGACGATGTTCCTAATTTATAGTGACTGGTCCTACTTTCAAAGTACTAGGAAGTAAAAACTTTTGTGGAAACAAACGGGGTGCAGGTCATAAGGTCGGACCTAAGGTGTGTCCACAAGACTATGTCTATCTTACCCCCTACCTGTTGGTGGGTGTCTCCTCGTTTCTGAGGGGAGCCCCTCTTCTCGATCAAACACCCCTTCACAAGTGGCTATGGAACGTGTCGGAGGTACAGAGGACTACTTCCCCGAAACCCGGTGGAACACGCGGTAGGACGAACCCACAGTGTCAACGGTTGAAGGGTGGTAGTCGGTGGGTCTGACGGGTCTTCTTACGTTCAGAGACCCGTGACCCGTGACCACACCGTACTTCTGGTCACCAGTGACCCAGGGACCACAGTCTTGTGTTTGGTCTATGGCGCTGTTCCGAAACCCCCGACTTACCCGTTTGGTGTCGAATTACTTTTGGTTTTCGATAACAAAGCGAGGACAACATAAAAGAAAAGTTTTTTAAAGCCTCGAGAACACATCTGGTAAAATTAGAAGAGAAGAGAAACCCTCCGATGTTTAAACAAAAACAAAAACAAAAGCACTCGGTGATTTCCCAGATAAATTTGTCCAATCAGATCAAAAGGGACGTCTAGGATGTAAGAAATATTAACATTTCAACCTCATCTTATGAGTTACCGTCTAAAGGTCGTTTTGACTAGTTTAAGGGTTTACTTAGAGGAGACTACTCCTAAAGTACGAACACGTCCTTCGGTTGGGTGTCTTTCGAACGTCGCGTGCGTTCGTGTAGGGTGGGTACGACCTTGCGAGACGGCACACGACAGGGCGAGTCCAGGGACGGAGGACTTCATTTGCCTCCTGTTAGCGCAATGTATCACGCTCCCGCCCAGCACTTCGTGGATGTACACTACAGACTGTCCAGCTGTCGTAAAAAAGTTATCTGACCTTTGGGGCCCCTTCACGGACCTTTCTCGCCACCCTGGGTCCCAACCCCCTGACCGCCCCCGTCTTACCGACAGAAAAGACAAAAAAAAAAAAAACGGGTCTACACTGTCCACGATTTGCGTACCACGATTTGCCAGTGTCTTTGTTTGTACTTGTGTTTTTACTTACACTTTCTGGAATCCTGTGTCTCACGATTGTCTTCTATGTCTGTGTTCGCAAACAAAAGTTCATAGATTAATTATGATAACGTCTTACAGGGTTCATATATGAGTCGGTTTATCGCCAACGGAGTAAACCTCAGTTCGAGAAATGACTTTTACGATAAAATGTGACCTGAAACCAGCTAATTGTTTCACACGACCAAAGTCCGCATGACGTTTTACCCAGTCAATGTGTCTGTGGACATAGGAAATAATAAAAAAAAAGTTTAAGAAAGGGGTAAAGTAAAGGATTCCGAACTTTAGTATCGGTTTTCGAACCGACGGAGTACCGTATTCTATTGAGTAGTAGGGACTCTGACACTCGGTCCGACCGTCACGGGGGACGGTAGATAGTTCGGGAGTCCACGACGTCCTAAGACCCCCGGGGAGAAGGGTTTAGGACCTTCCATCTTAAGACGGTGGAAGTACGGTGGAGGACCTCTCTTCCGGAAGAGTTGTAGGACCTTCGTCCAGATCACACCTTCCACGACCGTCCCCCGTTTCGTCTGGAGGTCCGTCCTTCTCCCCCGAAGGAAGTGTCGGGACGTAGACGTCCTCTCTGTGACCAACCTCGAAACGTCGGAACTGGAATCCTGGCTTACGGTCGGGGGTCTTGGGTGCACCGACGGAAGACTAAGGGACTTCTACGGAGAACAGGTCCTGGTGTCTCCGGCGGGTCGCGACTTCCGTCGACACGTCAAGGTCTGGGGTCCTTCGGGGGATCCTCACCCTCCCTCTGCCCCTCCCCCTTTGGTCCGTCTCTTGCACCACCCCCCCGAGCGTCCACTGAAGAGAAAAAAATCTTTTGTACGTAATAACTTCATATTAAGTGTATAGTCCATTGTATACATAAATTTTACATGTTACCTCTTCCTTTACCGTTGGGTAGGGTCAGAAGAACGGTCCTTTTAGGGTACCTGTCTCCTCGGACCGCCAGACGTTAGGTACCCCAGCGTTTCTCAGCCTGTACTGACTCGTGCGTGTTTTACATGTTGGATTATCAAAACCCATGTAAGTGTCAATGTGCTTCGACAGTGGTGTCAGTTATACTTATACTTATAGAATGACTGACGCCACTGCCAGAGTTTCTCCCTCGGGCTTGCGTTTCGAATCGACGCTGAGGGACGTACGGTCACCCTGGTAGTCATAGTGTGAGGCACAATCGAAGAAAGGGAAATTCACTACGACCTTTCGAGGCAGACAGAACATCGTACATACACGGTAGGAAAAGGAAAAGACTACAACAAGTCAGTGAGTCAGCACAGGTCGAGAAACGTCGGGGTACCTGGCGTCGTGCGGTCCGAAGGACAGGAGGTGATAGAGGGTCTCGACCGAGTTTGAGTACAGGTAACTCACCACTGCGGTAGGTTGGTAGAGTAGGAGACAGCAGGGGAAGAGGAGGACGGAAGTCAGAAAGGGTCGTAGTCCCAGAAAAGGTTGCTCAGTCGAGAAACGTAGTCCACTGATTTCACAACCTCGAGGTCGAAGTCGTAGTCAGGAAGGTGATTTATAAGTCCAACTGAAAGAAAGGCACCGACTTATTGTAAAGGAAAGCACCTACCTAGTGTAAAAATAAAGAAGGGAGAATCCGACTACTCTTGGACTCGACAAAGTTGGAGACCTGTTAATACTTGTTACGACGATACTTGTAAGCACACGTACAAAAACGTTTCTTATACAAAAGGAAGGAGAACCTACACATGGATCCTCACCCTAATTCTAAGAAATGGTTGACTTGAAAGTCCATTGGTCTTGGTAACTTGGTTACTCTTCCATTTTATTTCTGGGTCTCCTGCGCGCCGACACCCGGGCATTCAGGGGTCCGTTTATGCGCTAAGAGTGATCACCTTTCTAGATTCGACCAAGCCCGACCGGTTATTGTTAAATGTGAACCAGTATAGACATAATTTACGATGTAAATTAGAAATAGTAGGTTACGTGAGAAAACACCTTTTAATCATCCTTACGTGGATAAAAAAAATTATTGTAATCGGTTCTTTGCTCCCATAAATCTAAATTCCTAATCTGTCTCCAGTAGTTACCTGAATCTTCCGACTCGCAGAGTACGGTAAAGTCTCAAGTTGTAAGAATTTTCTACGTGTTTAAGTTTATTCGGACTGTCGAATGTAATTACCGATTGAAAAAAGAGTTAGAATTTTAACGAAAACGACCCTTTTTTTTTTTTACTACTCTCACAATAAACCGTCCTTGTATTTCTGACTTCGGGTCTGTCTTTTTATGTTCTTTCGAAGGAATAGCTTAAGATTATCGACTAAGGAGTCTCTGGTGCAGGCCGTCAAACTCTCCCTCGACACCAGGAGACTGCTCCGGAAAGGACCCAATAGACCAAAACTTTCCTAGTACAAGTTTGGGACGTTTCTATTTTCCGCCGGAGGTATCCGACACGCGACCTGGGAATTGGTAAAGGTATACTGTTTCAGGAGAGGGCTCCGGACTGGACGGTCCTCGCGGGATGAGCCGGCGGCACTTCTTCGGCCCGGGAGGAGACAGACGAAGAGCCTCTGCTCCGACGCCTCTCTCGAAAACTTTTTCTGAACTTTTACGAAAGAAACCCCCCTTTTCAGAAACACTGTTTCTTCGGTCTCTGTGTTGTCACAAGTTTCGGTTCGAGAAGGAATTTCATCTAAGATCTTAAATTTGGTCTCTGTTGGTCCTTCCTTCCTTTGGTCTCTGTTGGTCTCTTCCTTCGTCGGGCCGTGACTTCGAGTACGGACAGTCGGAGACGAGTGAACAGAGGTACGTCAATGATCCACACCCAATGAAAAAGACAAATATAAACGAATTAGTTAAATGTATCACCACCGGAAAAGGTTAATCTTCGGAACCTCCGGAAAGAAAAGATGGTAGAATTCTAAGATTACCCTTAGAGAACATTCTCGACCAGACTTACCACTTTTCATTGACCTAAAAGAAAAACGGAAAAGTGAGTAATTGAAATTAGTAAAAGAGAACCGAAGAAATGAGTAACAACTTGTACACGAATTTCGGTCCATAACTTTTTATAATTATATGGTATTTATATAACTATTTCTTTATATTTCTTTCGACTTGAGGTTTCTTAACTACTAAAACTTGACGCCACAACCTCTTCTGAGAACTCTCAGGGAACCTGACGTTCCTCTAGGTTGGTCAGGTAGGATTTCCTTTAGTCAGGACTTATAAGTAACCTTCCTGATTACGACTTCGACTTTGAGGTTATGAAACCGGTGGACTACTCCCTGAGTAACCTTTTCTGGGACTACGACCCTTTCTGACTTCCGTTCTCCTCTTCCCCTGCTGTCTCCTACTCTACCAACCTACCATAGCGGCTGAGTTACCTGCTCGAACTCGTTCGAGATCCTCAACCACTACCTGTCCCTTCGGACCGTACGACGTTAGGTACCCCAGTGCTTTTCAGTCCGTGTTGACTCGCTGAATTGACTTGACTTCCATATTTTACACAACAAATTAGTGTAGTAAAGACGGGACTCAAAGTATGTAACATCCGTTAACTCTTTACGAAAGGGTGACTAAGCCTTTTATAGATGAAAAACTTCATAAACGTTCCGAGAGCCTTTGATAAAGGTAAAAAATTTTTAGTTCCTTTTACATAAAAGGTCTTCTCTAAATATAATCAGTGCACTCTATAAAAAGGTTTCAATAATTCGTATTAGAATAAGTTACTGCTGAAGAGATTACCAACTGTTCTTTGGTGCTACTACGTTACGCTTTGTCTATTTGACACAATCATAAACGCACTTTCGTCGAAATTTCTTACCTCCGTTACTCATTTAACGTCTAAACTATTGCATTAACGACACTGACTACAGCCCCCTCGTCTTCGGGTACATCCATATTCTTTGAACGCCACGAGCACTCTTTCCCGTGTACGAACTTCGGACGACCGACCCGACAGAACCCTTCGCAGACACCGACACCGTCAGACGCGTGGGCGTAGTGATATTGTCCGTCCACGGGGCGACCTGGTGTACCAGGGATGCCTGTTCACAGGGTTTCGGGCTCAGGAGGTCCCGACTGGGACGTGTGCGTCCGACGTAGAGGAGAGGACTTTTCGGACGAGGTCCTTTCTAAGAAAGGGGTCTTGGAACTCGGTAGTGGACACATTCGTGGTGAAGGGAACTTGGAAGTCTATTGTTTCGGGATACAGACAGTAGAGATCTTAGAAGGACGAAGGAACAGGGCTGGAGATTATGTGACTTCGTCACACGCAATGGGTTGTGTGAGTGCCCTTAGTGTCCCAGTGTTTCATTCCTCTTTGACCTCGTGAAAAGTCAAATTGACACATAGTCGTTACTTTGTTCAACGATTTTATCCGCAAATCGTCGGTTTTACGGTTTACCTGGGTGACTTTAATTTAAGGAAAAAAAAAATTTCTTTGACTTGTACATCGTTGAGTATAAAACTATCCATATAAACCTTCCAGGTCTTTTCACATTAAAAAATTTAGTTCCCCAGATTTTTATTTAAACTTCTCAAGAGATTTCTTACCTCGAATAAGACAGGATTTTCAAAGGACTTATAAGTGACTTCCTGACTACGACTTCGACTTCAAGGTTATGAAACCGGTGGACTACGTTTATCGGCTGAGTAACCTTTTCTAGGACTTCGGCCCTTTCTAATTTCCGTCCTCCTCTTCTCCCACTGTCTCCTACTCTACCAACCCACCGTAGTGACTGAGTCACCTGTACTTACCCTCTACCACTTCCCGTCCCTTCAGACCGTACGTTGTCCAGTACCCTAGTGTTTCTCAACCCTGTGCGGAGTCACTAACTTGTTGGTGGTGTCTTTCAAGGGAACCTTTTAATCTACTTTTTGAATAGTTTAAATGCTCTAAACGTCGATCATAAATTCTAAACCCCCGGTATAAATTACNGGACTTCGGCCCTTTCTAATTTCCGTCCTCCTCTTCTCCCACTGTCTCCTACTCTACCAACCCACCGTAGTGACTGAGTCACCTGTACTTACCCTCTACCACTTCCCGTCCCTTCAGACCGTACGTTGTCCAGTACCCTAGTGTTTCTCAACCCTGTGCGGAGTCACTAACTTGTTGGTGGTGTCTTTCAAGGGAACCTTTTAATCTACTTTTTGAATAGTTTAAATACTCTAAACGTCGATCATAAATTCTAAACCCCCGGTATAAATTACATGATCAGAAAGATTTAGTAACGTCGAGGCGTGACCTTCGAGAACACAAATATAATCCTTAAACTCGGATCTTTACTTTTTTTTTTTTTTTTCTTTGGTATGAACTCAATCTTAGAATGTTCAACTAGAATTATAAAGGTACCTATAGTTTCGAGAGGAGCACCAAGAAATAGGAGTCCGGGAAGCAAAGTCTGTGGTCACCCTCTTATTTATCTGTGCAAAAAATTTAGGGTGTATCATGAAAAATATTTTCTGCGGATTTTGTAATTAAAGTCGTCAGGGTGCTGACATGGTCTTGATATTTCAGTCGGAGTCTTTAGTGTGGAGGTCGAGCAAACGCCGGCCGTGTCGTGGCGCCAACGACGACGTCGGCGCGACGCTACGACCAGGGGCCGAGGACGTGGGTCGTCTCGGGCGTCTCCCCAAAGGGAGAGCGCACGGAAGTCCGGAGCCGGTGCGGACCGAAGTCTGGACCTGTGGGAGGAAGAGGAAAGGAGGAAACGGCGGAGGATGCACGAGACGAAGGGACCCCCGAGTCTACCATTTCCCAGACGGCCGTCACACCCTCTGGACCCGAACTAGGGACCAGTCTCTCTAAGGGACCTCTTCCCTTACCGTCGAGTGAGGTTATACGTACGGACCTCTTAAGGCACCTGTCTCCTCGGACCACCCCCGATGTCAGGTACCCCGGCGGTTCTCAACCTGTGCTGACTCGTTGATTGCGAACCGAGGTGGCAGAGACGTGAGTGCCGTCTGCACTTTCGGAACCGAGCATTCTCTTCCTCGGGTCAGGTCGCACTCGCGGTTCCCGACTCGACCACGGACCCTGTGTACCGAGGACACACACGGATGGAGGACAGGACGGACCCAGTGCGTCTTCCTCCAGTGATCCCTCCGTCCGCGTAGCCACTTCACACCGACTGCGGTCGAGTAGACCTGCCTGCCAAGTGTTTTGTCCGTCTTTCCTTCCGCGACGTCCACCTGCTCCTCGACGACCCTGGGCTCTGTGTCCAGAGGTGGCTCCGGTGGCAGAGGGTCGGGTCCTTGCGGTAAAGACTGGGAAACGTCGAGTGATGGAAATCTCGCAGACGGTGACGAAGAACCACACACGCGGTTCCAATGGGGATTCGAAGGACTCCTCCGGGAGACGGAGAGTGTAACTCCCAAACACGGTAGTGTGCCCACGTCCTGGCCTTCTCTACTTCCGTCCCGTCCCTGGTCGGTAGAGAGGGTCGGTGACTGTCGTCCCTGTAATTCACGGGACACAGGTCGAGAAGGGTCTCTGAGATCTTTCTACTGAGTAGATGAATACGTCAGGATAACCGGGTAAATGTCTACCCCTCTGCCTCCGAAGGTGTCCTGTCGCACGACACGTGGGGCAGTGTCTTGTCTCCGGACCGAGGTGAGGTGGGAGGCGCCCCGTCGACGACCTCGGGGTTGACCTCTTGCCGAAACCGGCCCTGTCGGGGGGTAGAGGTGACAAGAGTCGTCCAGGGGGCGGAGATGACAAGTATCGTCCTTACAAGGTTCTTCTTCCCCCAAGGTGCGTTTCGATCCTTCCCTTCTTTTTCTCCCAAGGTAGGTTTCGGTCCTTCCTTTCCGAAAGGAACCAGAGACGTCTAGAGAATCCTTGGACGATTCGTCACACAGAACAAAGGACTGAATGGAGAGACTTTAAGTGTGTCCCACAAGACACGGACCTCCCAAAAATTTGGTCTCCTTTTGTCATTCCCGGAGGAGGCCCCATTGGTTCGGGTAGATAGGGGTCGGGACCCGGACTCACCGCCACGGGACCCGTTCCGCCCCGATAGAGAGGAAACGACGACGACCTGTCTGTCTGTGGTCCTCGGGGACCGACCCCTCTCCGGTCTGGGTGGGGAGGTGGTCGTGGCGACGGGGGTCTCTCCGGTCAAGGCCTCGGAGACGACTGGGTCGCGACGGACACAAACACCCACCGGGACCGCACCTGGGTGGGCGTCTGACGTTCCGCGTCCCCTTTACTTCTAGGCCCGCTCACCACTCCTCCCGACACTGGGTCCCCCTGCGACTTACCAGTAAAGGTTCTACAGAAATGGACGTTTCGGATTTTCTTTACAGTGTCCGTTCTAACGTAGGTTCCCTACTGGTTTCGCACGTAGACCCTGAGTCGAAAGGTCTTCGGAACAAAGTCTTACTTGCCTGGCCCCAGATCAGTTTGGAGTCACGGGACCACACTCACCTGGTAGTTCGGTAGTCGTTCCTCCCTCGGGTACGGAGGTGGGCAGAGGAGGTCTCGGCGATCCCTCAGTGACCGAAAGGAGACAGGGCAAGCAATTTCAGACGAAGTCTGTCGTCGTACACGAGGTAGTGAAAAGGTCGGCGGACAGGAGCTACAATCTCTTAGTTGTACAAGTAAGTAAAGATTTACTGTAAATGAATATACAACATTCTGGTCCCTCTTTCGGAGTCGTGATCGAAATAGAGGAGGTTTTAATTCTATCGCCAAATTTACCTTTTACGTTAAATTTAGGAAAGACTGTACCCCGGACGCGGAAACCGGGGGAGTCATCTCGAAGTCTCGCAGACCCTCGCAGACCTACGACATCCTCATCGAGACGTGAGTTTCCCCTTGAGTCTCGTCTATCTCTTTTTGGTAGAGTGCTGTATCCAATTTTCTCCGGACAATGATACTGTTGTCTATCCCAGTCTATTGTTTTGCTTGTCGGTGAAAACTAGAAGTTTTTTAAGAGAAAGGAAACGAGAGAGGGACAATAGACCTGGTGAGGTAGTTTGTGGATCGTCTATTGTGTCAACTTTTGGGTTAGCTGGAAGTTCTTTTGGGTCTGTTCAACCTTTCACATACCTTTCCAATGGTAGTGTCACTTTCCCGAAGACTACTATAAACGGACATATGTGTCTTTGTGTGTGTGTAGGTAAAAAATGCTCTCGTTGTCCTGTCCCAAGTTTCCCCAGACGTGTTCACGAATTGTGTACATGCATTGTCATTAAAAAAAATTATAGGGACTCTTAACTTTATCATTCTCCGTAAGTTTCAATTTTCTTAAATATACAGTCCTGAGTGAGATGTCTTTGTAAACTGTATTTTAACTGTTCTCTTATTTTAATGTATGTTCCCCCTGGCTTTTCATTTAACTCTCTCTTTAGGGGAGTAACTCATTTTAAGTATCTTTTTAACTAGTTTTTCACGTACATTCACTTTTCTTGATCTTTCGCAGTCTTCGGAAAGGGTGCGACGAGTCAGTGTCTCCTTGACTTGTTTTGGGGGTGTGCGAACCGGAAATCGTGTCGCAGTGTGAGCCTTAGGACACTGACACAACGACTACCAAGGTCTTTTCGTTTTTCTTTTACGAGACATAAAATCGAAGACACTCAAATGTAAAAACAGTGCCACCAGCTATTGTACAAAACGGTACTTTCGGCATTTCAGGAAACGAGGGACGTTTTACAGCAGTCATAGTCGCGACGTGTTAGACGAGTGACGTCTACCTTTGCCGAGAGGTGCCAAACCGGCCTAGCAACGTCCCTGACCCCTCAAACAGGAGAATTCGGAGGACACTGTGGGTCCTGGAGCACCGTCACCCGGGACGTGTGTCTTCTCTTCTCTCTGAAGGTACTCCTGGACGACCAAGGTGCAAACGTTGAAAGGTGTTGCGACGCGGTGAGATTTGGTCTTAAACGTAACGTACCGAGGACGACCTCTGAGAAATGAACGTAAAATAAAAAAAAATTTATTCTCTGTGGAGAGTTAGGAAAGAAACGGAGTTTTCGAAAAACTTTTCGTGTGTAGGAAAAGGATAACCGAAGGTTTTTTTTCTTTTTTCTTAGGAAAGGTTTTACTTTGCTAAAACCTACTTTCCACACTTCGATTCCGTCGTTAGTCTCACTCAAATTTGACCGAAATCACTCTTGACAAACGAGATCAGTTCTGGTTCATGTGTCTTTTATTACTCTGAGAGAAGTTAGGAACTAAATTTTTTTATCGTCGTTATTTACACATTTAAATTGATCTTTTACCTTTTCTCGGTGTACAGTCAAAACTTCACTGGGTTATTAAGTATTACAGGTCTTATTACTTTTCTAATACTATGAAACTAAATTTCTACGACTTTCTTTTTATGGGTAAAAAAATTCGAGTGTTCCGTCAGTCATGAATATGACTATGGCATATAGTTGTGTATATACACCTTAGATCCTTTTACCATGTCTACTTGGATAAACGTTTCGTCTTTATCTCTGTCTCTGTGTCGCTTACTGCCATACCTGTGGTCCGCCCTCCCCTCCTAGCCCTCCTACCCTAACTGCATCGTAAAGTGCATGTGTCACGTCTAGTAAATGTATGTACGTAGATCGTATTTGTATATGCATCATATATATTAACTGTAAAATACATCCCGAACTAGGGACCCAGCCCTTCTAGGGGACCTCTTCCGTTACCGTGAGGTGAGGTGATGAGAACGGACTTTTTATGGTACCTGCCCCCTCGGACCACCCGACGGCAGGTACCCCAGCGACTCAGCCTGTGCGGACTCGCTGAAGTGAATATATATACATGTGTGTGACGACGACGGCGACGACGACTCGGTGAAGTCGGCACAGGCTGAGACACGCTGGGGTGTCTGCCGTCGGGTGGTCCGAGGGGACAGGGACCCTAAGAGGTCCGTTCTTGTGACTTCACCCAACGGTAACGGAAGAGGTTACGCACTTTCACTTTTCACTTCCCCTTCAGTGAGCCAACACAGGCTGAGAATCACTGGGGTACCTGACGTCGGGTGGTCCGAGGAGACAGGCACCGCAAAAGGTCCGTTCTCATGACCTCACCCCACGGTAACGGAAGAGGCTATATATGTGTATTATACACATTTTATCCATTGGATACTCTTGGTTGACGTCTCGAGTCCTTTGAGATTTAGTTACGAGACACCACTGAATTTACCTTTCTTTAGAATTAAAGAATTTATTTTCCCCATATGCATACCGACTGAGCGAAACAATGTGTCGTCTTTGATTACGTTGTGATACTTCGTTTAAATGTGGTTATTTGGAAAAATGGCTACTGACGACACAGGGTAGTCGGCAAGGCCAAAAACAAAACGAGAAGATACACAAGTTAGAACGATTGCAGGTCTTCTGGTGTGAAGTGAAAAGACGTAATAACATGGACGAGTAAATGTTTTCAGTAACTGTCGACCATATTTGAAGTCTACTTCGACTTTTGTGTTACTCGTTGTTTTTAGTTACCGTAGTTGTCATGGGAACAAGTATAATATTAGGTCCCATTCTTCGTAAATCCCGAAGGGTCCTCCGAGTCACCATTTCTTAGATGGACAGTCACGTCGTCTACGTCCTCTGTACCCAAACTGGGGACCCAGTCCTTCTAGGGGACCTCATCCTTTGTTTATTCGTAAATAATAAATCGATGATGACTTGAGTTCCGTAGGACCATGTAGGGACGGCCTCAATTTTCACTGTGTTTCGGTAGGGTGAAGGTACCTCCCCTGGTGGTCGGAATATGTCTCCGTTATTCTTTCGAATTTTTATTTTATATGCGACCCGTAAGTCTCTCTTTCGAGAGGGGAAGGGAAACGTATAGTCTTTCTGAAATGTCTCCACCAACATGACTTTTGGTTTGGACTCCACGTCAGTATGTCAGTTTTAACTTGTGGTCGATTCAATATCCTACTCAACAGTAGGACAAACTTACAATTGGTAAAAACTCGAACGTGAGTCATGACGTAAGGCCTTTAGTATCCTTGTAACCGGCTCCCGGACCGACCACGCGTGCTGCGGTAGACGAGACGAAGAGTCGAGAGACGTACTCGTGCACGAGTCTGGACCCACGCGGAAGTCGGGAGAGGGACTTTCCAGAGCAGACAGGAAGGGTCTCGAACGTAAGTACCCAACAGGAGGGCACTAGTGGTCGCACCAGGCGGCGTGACGCCGGACTCACTGTAAGGAAGTCCCGGGGTCTGTAGGACTTCCTCCCTAGTTGAATGAGTGGAAAGGGTATCAGAAACTCGCAGACGGAAGTTGGGACAGACTTGAGGACTTCGAAAGGGTGAAAGGGCACAGAAGACTGTGTACTAGTCCTCGGCGAACCGCCCCGACGGGGATTGAACTCGACGACAGTCTCCAGGTCCACACACCTGAGTCCCTACGAGACAGACCCTGCCCAGAATCAGGTGCACCAGAGTCTAAGTTAGTCGTACGGGTGCGACACGGACACGTAGTCTAGGAAGGGGGTCCGTGGGCGTGTGGTTGTATGTACGTGTGTGTGTGTGTACGTGTGTCTGTATGCACCTGTGTGCGAGTGACGGCCAGTCAAAGTGTCACCCTTCGACCCTGCACGGAGGTACGGGTAGTCTTGTACTCGCCATTCTACTCAAAACGTGTGGGTCTGGTGCAGGACTCATCTGGTTCATGACTCATCTTGTTCCTCCTCGGTGCACTGTCTTGTTCGACAGGTTCTGCGCCGAGTCTTGTTTGGGCCGCGGACAGGGTGACACACTTCACTTGGGGGCAGACGTCCAAACATCTGCGAAGAGGTCGTAGAACCCCGGCACCCGGGGCCCGACCCGATTGTGAGAGGAGGGTCCTACCACGGTACTGGAGACAAGTGGAGCGAAGAGGTGTTGGTTCCGGGGACGGGTCGAGACGAGAGTCTGTCTGGGAGGGGAAGGGCCCCTCCGGGACCCGTCCGGCTCTCTCCAGGAGGTAAAGACCTCTCAAGGTAGACAGGTGAGTGGGGGTTTCGGGGGTCTCTGGTGGAAACGGTACAGGTTCGGGGATCTCGAGGTCCGTCTCACGGAAGTGTAGAGGTCGGTGCTCGGGTGTCGAGCGGGGACCCGTCGGACGTCGGTGCGTCCCCTCCCACGGGGGAGGGTCGGAAGACGGTAGGGGCCGGTGCAGTCGCCAGCCACTCGTGTCACGAGTCCTGAGGGCCAGGAGGGCGGGCCGGCGGGAGGGGCGACCGACAGGACCCTCTACCTACCTATGGGAGGAAAACCGAAGACACGACCGCTGCGTCCCGTGTGACCGGCAGCGACCCACCGACCCCGCGGTCCGGGGGAGACCGGTGCGCGACCGTCGGAGAGGTCTTCTTCGTGGACAGGTGTTAGCAGACTGTCTCGTCGAGGCAAGGAGTTTGGGGGGTACCGCCGTTCGGTGCCTCTTGTCAGAGAAAAAGGAAGAAAAAAGTGAAGATTCAAAACGACAAAGAGACGAAAAAGAAAATAACTTCATATCACCTAAATAATGTGACACGATTAAAGGCGACATGTCACTTCCCCGAGTCCCAGGGTCTCTTGTCCGAACGCCACCACCAGTTCCCCTTCCCTCACCCACCTCTCCCCAAACCCCGACCCTCTACGTTCGCTAGCGGAAACCTTACCTGGCCTTCGTGCCGTGTCGTGCTCGACTAAAGCACTAACGTACTAACGCCTCATTCTGTCGACCTAGCCTCCTCCCGCCCTGGCCCGGCCCCCGCTCCGTCCGCCGCCGTAGAGGTCCAGGCGTCGCCCACGGGCCCCTGACGGAAGTGAGAGCCGTGGTGGCGCCGGGCCGGACTCCAGGGGTCTCCTCGGTAGCCGGCGAGAGGGGTCGCCACCCCGACACGGCTAGACACCGAGCCCTTCCGCAGACTCCGGCGAGGTGCGTCCCCCTGAGAAGATGGAGGTAGCGACCCAGCCCTCGTCTCCGACCGACCGCCGGGGAGTAAGAGCGAGGGGGTGTTGACGGGGGACGTGACAGAACGAGAGAAAGTCCTTTGTCTACTACAGTCTACGGCTCTGCTCCGATGTATTCTGTCGCAGGGTGGACATTCCACTGAATGCCAGGCACTCTTAGTCGGGTCCAGAATTTCAACAGAAGTGTGTAGCACGCATTCTTTTCGGAAGGACAAGAGTTTGATGCCAGTGTACCTTTAGAACTCATGGAACCGAAAAGTTCTTTCTGGAAAATACAATGCCTTAGTAAGTCATGTATCGCACAAAGGGGTTTCAAGGATCGCTGTGATAACCTAAGTCGAGGGGTTTGAACTTTCCCAACGCCCGAGAAAAAACCACTTATAAAGAAAATTTTTCACGCTTCTAGACTGTGCTTCATCCTTTATGACAGATTGTCTCTTTTACATCCCTGTAAAAAAAGGGGGTTCCAATATTCAGACATATATAAAAAGCAAACGAAACCTCGTTACAGACTCTTTATGGAAAAGCATAATAACACATAAAATATCCGTCAAAAAGAGAAATAACCTTAACTACACGAACAGACATTTTTTTTTTCTACAAGTGCATCGTCTATTGTGAGTACTACACTAAAACGTGTGTCTACAAACCGTGTATATCCCTACTGTCCTTCGCGAGTCTTTTGTTGGTCTTGGGTGCCCTGCGCAGGATTGGGGAGAAGACTGGCACTTGGTCGGAGAGCCGAGAGGGACTCAGAGGAGGAATGGAAGACAAACTATTCGTCTCGAGACAGTGGAGAAGGGTCTGCCGTCCATCCTTGGTCTTTTAATAGAATGTCTCAGAACTCACACGAGGGGCGTTCCAAAACTTCGGATTTATGTTTAAATACAGTATTTATTTATATTATAATCTTTCATTATTACTATTTTCCTTCTGTGTATTTAGAAAACAAAGAAGAAACGTCTATCAGAACGAGCAAGCCAGCGAGTCAGCACAGACTGAGAAACACTGGGACACCTGATATCGGGTGGTCCGAAGGGTCTCAAACGAGTTTCAGTACAGGGTACCTGTCTCATCGGACCGCCCGATGGCAGGTGCCCCAGTGTTTCGCGACCTGTGCTGACTTGTGTTCGTGTCGAATCATTTCCCTTTACACCGACTTGCCGGTCACACGGATTGGGACCCTTCAAGAGGTCACACATGTGCATTCTCCCCGGTCGCCCTAAGCTACGTGTGTCATTTGAACGTCTTTAGTCTACTTTTACAAAATACTACGAATACAGGTTGGAGTGTCCGTTTCGAAATTCCGGTAGGTCCTATAATTACTGGAGTTCACTGTTTTACGTCTTACTTGACATAGGTTAGTCAGTGATCGTTTCTTTTCAGTCCGTCCTCGTAGGAAGTTCATCTCTCTGTCCGGTAATTTCGGTGTCTATTTTTCTCGGACATGAAAGCCACGTTTGATCCCTCCGTCTTGATCAGACCTCTCGTTTCTGCCACCTTCCTAAGAAAGTTCACAACCCACAATAAATTATAAATATAAATTTTCGTTTAATTCCGGACAAATTTCCTACAAACGTATTCTCTAACCTAAACGAAATTAATAAACCAATAAACAACAAGGATATATCGTAAATAATTAGTTTACTTTTGTCTCGAAAATTATCTAAAGTAAAGAAACTTTTGGATCGAGTGATTTAATAATTTACTTTGAAAGAGGGAGTTGTTAGTCGTGAGGAGACACTGAGGGGGACCGGAGACAGACGGAGAGCCGGTGGAAGGAAACACCCAAAAGGGGCTGTAAAAGTTCGAAGTTCTTGGAACGATAGTAAAAGTACACTAAATAGCTAGTGAAGCGTGAAGTAAAATCTCATTGAGGAAGTAACACTCGAACGACCTCGGGACCCGGAGAAACGACCCCACCCGTCCGCCCACGACTCTCCACGAACCCCTCAGTCACGATCTTGGGTAGAGACGGAGGTTCAGGAGGACTGGGGGTAAGAGTCACCCGGACAAAGACTGGTAGGATCAGAGTCTCTTCTATTGCACTCTGGAGTCCGTCGATCTCTGTTTCGGTTCGGTGCGCCGCCGTCTATCGGGGGAGGAAGGCGGTAGGGAGGTGAGACCGACTTAAAGGAGGGCTCAGTCTAGGTGGTCTGGGGGTAGATGCAGAACCAAACCGCGCAGGGGACTGGTGTTCCGAAGTGTCTTTGGGGAGGAGGGATTTCTGTGGTGCACCCGGTCCACCCGGAGTCACAAGAAGAGAGACCCTTGTGTGGAACCTGGCGACAGGGCGGTACTTGACCCGTCGGCAGCATGCGGGGTGTGGGTCGGGTGGACACCCCTCTCCGGGGAGACCCGTAGTCTCCGGGGGAGGACCGCTAGGAGTTCGTCCGGAGTGACGGTCTCGTAGTCTTTCGACCGGTCCCGGGTCCGTAGTCGTAAGACACGGTCAGGAAAGGGACCCCTCCCGACAGTGTGCGTCGGGGTCCCCTCTGGGGAGAAGATCCGACACGGGACGTCACAGCCGAGGTTTGGTTCCCTCCTGTCGGTCAGACGGGTAGGTGTCTCCCAGAGGGCCGGGTGGACCTCCCGAGAGTCGGAGATTTCCCCTTTTCTTACCTACGGCCCGACAGGTGCACTCGTCTGTAGGAGTCCCTACTTCCTACCAGCGCCTTACTCACGCACGCGGTGCCGGAACTTGGCGTCAGGACTAATTTGACCACCACACCGAGTCTTGGAGGAGAGACTGCCAGGTCCGGGTAGTGATTTGAGGACTTATACTTTGACGACCGGGGTTTAGTGTGGGTTCACTCCGGTGGAGTCACGGACGGGGCGGGGACGGGATCCCGGTGGCCTGGGACGACCGGGGTTTAGTGTGGGTTCACTCCGGTGGGAGTCACGGACGGGGCGGGGACGGGATCCCGGTGGCTTGGAACGACGGTGGAGGTCGGTCAGTGTGCCTGATTGTGTGAACTTAACGTCCGAAACAGTAGATCTAAAGACTTGTACTATTTGATATCTGGAGACTCTTGTGACCATTGTAGATTGGGACTCCTACTGACATAGAAGTGCCATTTTTAGACAAGGACACTGAACCACGCACGTCGTACGAAGATTCCTTATCTTGTACCTTAAGACGTAACATAGACTCTTATAGACTCTATTAAATGACTTTACGAGGGACCCAAGGACCAAGTCAAAGTTGGTCCTACGGATCGGGAACCAGGACCCTTCTGTAGTTGAAGGGGGTCAACCGGGTACTTCGGTCTGGGGGAGAGAGTAAGATTGGTCTCGTGTTTCTTGGGAAGTCTGATCGAACAAATACGTCGTCCTTTTGGTTGTCCGTGTAAAAGTTTTTCTTAACGGGTAGTAATTAAGAATAACTACAACTTTGAAAGGAAAAATCGTTTTGTCTTTGACAGCCCACTCGTAGTGCGTGACACAGTTATTGTCCTTTCTTTTATTTACAATTTTGTACGACTTATTAACGGGTTGCCACGAACATGATTACTGGCATTTGAAGATGATACGATTAAAAAGAGAGGTGAAAATTAATGGCTAGTTATTATGAAACGTCAACTGTAAATTTTTACGACTTGGTGTACATCGTTGTGTCTGACTCTCTTTTAGATGTTACACCCTGACTTAAACGGTTTAGTTATTTGAAACGGTAAATTGTTTATCATCGTACATTTGTCAGTGGTTCTAATCGCTCACATTTCCTCACTCGGAAACGTAAGAACAAACTATTGTGGTCCGGTATGACGGGACTACCTCCGGGAGACGACCCTTTTTGTCCCGTTCGGTGACAGGGGCCGAGACCCAGGTTGGAAGAGTTGGTCTCTCTTTGGGTGGACCTTTTACGTCCTGAACTACCAGGCTTCCCGCAAGAGGCACAAATGTTCCTTAAGGAAGCATCTTTAGTCTCCCAAACAGGGTACAGACACCAACTATCCTAGTACTTCCGAACCCTATGTCTACACACTCAAATTTTGGTGGGAGGGCACTCATATTATTACAATGAGAACAGTGAGTAAACTTTAAATCCCCCATCTTCGTTATTTTACGGGTAGATGGAACCTCTGGTTTCCTTTTCTTCGGAATTTGCGGGTACGTCTAGGGTCCTTCTAGTCAAAGGCACCTCGTGGTACCACCCTCTTCGGCAGAAGTGACCCCGACAATTCACGTCATTGTTATTTGGATCCGGAGGTCCTTGAGTTCGCGCACAATATGGAAGAGGACGTGACCTCCTCCGCACCAGACAGAAGGGCTCAACCCGGAAGACACCCAACCCGACAACTCACACAAACGTTTTACCATCACCAGTCGTCCGGGAGCGTAGGAGAGGAAACGGAGTCGTAGAAGGACCCCCTGTAAACAGTTCATTTCCGACTTATCAGTCCGACACCAAAGGGTCAGTAGTACATGCTTACACTCTGGACCCGGTATTCCTTCCGACTCGGGTTCCTCAACTACGAAAGCTTGACACCACGACCTCTTCTGGGAACTCTCAGGGAACCTGACGTTCCTCTAGGTTGGTCAGGTAGGATTTCCTTTGGTTGGAATTTATAAGTAACCTTCCTGACTACACCTTATCAAACTGGTGGACTACACTTCTTGACCGAGTAACCTTTTCTGTGACTACGACCCTTTTTGACTTCGTTCTCTTCTCTCTTCGTCTCCTACTCTACCAATCTATCGTAATGGCAGAGTTACCTGTACTTAGACACGTTTGAGGTCCTCTGTCACTTCCTGTCCCTTCGGACCACACGACGTCAGGTACCCCAGTCTGTACTGAATCGATGACTTGTCGTTGTTTTTCCGACTTTTGGTTCGTCTTCCACAGTGGAGTGTAGAACCAGGGTCCCCCAGGTAGTCGAAGATGTAAGTCAAGGATAAGGGGTACCTTTGAGTCTTTAAGGTAGATGCAGTGTGAGGACAAAAGTATCGTTGTAGTGGGTGGTTTTTGCCGAGGGACCCAGACAAGTCGCTCACTCTAAGTCTTTACAAAACTAATTTGTTTTACCGTCCTCGTCTTCTCGTGTGAGCCGTCGGCATTGGGACCCGCAGGGCGTCCCCCAGGAGAAGGGATAAGTCCCCAGTGGCCCCAAAGGTCTGACAAAGTAGAAGGAAACGGTCCAGGAGCCATGGAGCCGTGAAGCGGGAGGAGGTACGTCAGGAGGACGTAGGTCGGACGTCGAGTTTTATAGGAACCAAGACGGAAACTGTATACCAATGCCAACGTGGAGGGTCCTCACGGACGGGGAGTGCAGTGGACTGGTTCGGGATGGACAGGGAGTCCCCGGGTCCATTTGGTTGACGACCAAGGTTCAGAGGGCAGGAACCGAGGGTTCGGACCACTTTCCCGTCACACACGAGGTAGAAGTCATTGGGGTCTCGCGTCACCTCACCTGAGGACCTCCCTCTCCACCCGAGTCCACCCTTACCCCGGTAGGACTCTCCACGGACCCGTTCCCGCCAACACTGAACCATTGAGGGGGCTGGACATCAAGGAGGGAGTCTCTTCTGAGGAAGAGAGGTCAACAACGACACATTCAACTGGTGTACCGGGACGAAGAAAGTAGGTAGGTAGGCGGGCAGAAGGTAGATATCTAGGTAAGTAGGTGAGTAGGTAGGTAGGTAGGTAGGTAGGGAGGTAGGTAGGGAGATAGGTAGGTGGGTAGGTAGGTACGTGGATAGGTAGATAGGTAGGTAGGTAGGGAGGTAGGTAGGGAGGTAGGTAGGGAGGTGGGTAGGTAGGGAGGTAGGTAGGTAGGGAGGTAGGTAGGTAGGGAGGTAGGTAGGTAGGTAGGTAGGTACGTGGGTAGGTAGATAGGTAGGTAGGTGAGTAGGTAGGTAGGTAGGGAGATAGGTAGGTACGTAGGTAGGTAGATAGATAAGTAGGTAGGTGAGTAGGTGAGTAGGTAGGTAGGTAGGTAGGTGAGTAGGTAGATAGGTAACTAGGTAGATAGGTAGGGAGATAGGTATGTAGGTAGGTAGATAAGTAGGTAGGTAGGTAGGTAGGTGAGTCGGTAGATAGGTAGGTGGGTAGGAAGGTAGGTAGGTAGGGAGATAGGTAGGTAGGTAGGTGGGTAAGTACGTATGTAGGTACGTGGGTAGGTAGATAGGTAGGTAGGTGAGTAGGTAGGTAGATAGGTGAGTAGGTAAATAGGTAGGTAGGTAGGTAGGTGATTAGGTAGGTAGGTAGATACGTGGGTAGGTAGGTAGGTAGGTAGGTAGGTAGGTGGGTAAGTACGTAGGTAGGTAGGTAGGTAGGTGGGTAGGTAGGTGAGTCGGTAGATAGGTAGGTAGGTAGGTAGGTAGGTAGGTGGGTAAGTACGTAGGTAGGTAGGTAGGTAGGTGGGTAGGTAGGTGAGTCGGTAGATAGGTAGGTAGGTAGGTAGGTAGGTAGGTGGGTAGGTAGGTAGGTAGAAGTGGACACGAGGGACCGAGTGGTAGGAAAGGAAGAAAAGACGTTCTTTAAAGTTTTGGTGAGAATGAAGGAAAGGGATAGACGACGTTACAGGAACGAAGAAAGGTGACGTGACAGGGTCCGAAGTGACGTAGTGTCTGTGGGGGACGGGGTCGGAGTGGGAAGACTTTACGGAAGGAACCGACCACGGTGTCAAAGAACATTTACAGTTTTATTTAAGTACAAGGTGAGACGGAGTGTCTGGAGACGGTCGAGGATGTGACGTCTCTTTGAGTGTGGGGAAGGGCCCCCAGGACCGGGGTGGGGCGAGGGGGACACTCCAGAAAAGGTCGGGGTCGTGGAAAAGACGGACACCGGACACCTACGGACGAGTGACCAGTTCGAGGTGACTTTGGGAGAAGGACGTCCGTCCGTCGAGGTGACGCGTTCGGAGAGGTAGAGACCCACGAACAAAAAGGGAGGTGTCATCGTGACTTAAACACTCTTGTCACTACTACCGATTTATAGGAAATTTGACCTCTTACGTGAGAGTGTTTCTTCTTCCCCTGCTGTCTCCTGTTCTACCAATCTACCGTACTGGCTGAGTTGTCTGCACTCAAACTCGTTCGCGTCTCTGCCACTTCCTGTCCCTTCCGGCCGCACGACGTCGCGTACCGCGGCGTTTCTCAGCCTGTGCTTAATCACTAACTTGTCGTTGTTCTTTCGTGAGAGTGGTTTCTCTCGTCTAATTATTGATAGGCGTATTTAGTGACAGAGAGTTCTCTTGTTTGTCTATTTATCTGTCCGTCGTGGGGTTCCCGTCCTCAGACCTTAAGTCGCAGTAGAAAGAAGTGCCGTGGCTCAGAAAGACGACAGAACTCGGTGACAACTCACAGACCGGGAACCTAAAAGGTCCTCGGAGCTACCCGCACCGGAGGACGACACCTACGACACTGGAACTTGAGGAGGTCCAGTGTGTCTCGTGTCCCCGGACCTGACCCTCTCGCGTCTCTACAATTTTCGGCAGGTGATGGACCCTTACAGAGTACCTAAGTAGGTCCTGACGGGGACAGGAGGATCGCCGACAGACCACTCTCCTTGGCGTCGGACCCGGTCCCAGTCCCACCCACACTCAGGGAAACTCGGGTGTAAACTAAGGTCCCGGGTCACTTGGTGAACTAAATTCCGTCGTTCTCTTCCAACACGAGGGTTTTGACCCTGCCGTTCGGTCTCCGACCCCAGTCCTGCTCCCAGACTCAGGTCTTAGTTCCTCTCCTCCCCAGACTCCCTACCTCCCGTCCCGGGTCCTTGAAAGACGAAATACGGTAGTGGGGACCCCATGTCCCGAGAGTACGACACTCGGTCCATCCCTGTCCACGTCGGACTCTCTTCTGTCTGTCCAAGACGACGGAGAGAGAAGTCTCTAAAGAGGTAGTGGAAGAGGTCAGGAACTCGGACGCCGTCGTGTCAGTCACGACAACTTAATGAGGGCTCCGTGACTTCATGTACCTCTTACTGTTTCCGTGGGGAGAAGGAGGGGTCCATCCGACACATGGAACCCCCCTCGACGTCGTCGTAGTCTCACTCCGTCCGTCGCTACTCTCCAGCTCCTCGTGTCGGGTCTGAGGTCCGAGTCATGGACCAAGAGTCTCGGTGGGCTGTGGTAAGTCCACCTGTTTGGACCCCCTTCACGGACAAGTCCTTCGTCGATACGAGACCTCTCACGTTTCGGACTGAACAGAAATAAGTGGTGATGTTCTCTTCTCTAAGACCCCACTGTTGGTGTGTACCTCCCTCCCTCGAGACTCTGTTAGTTAGGGTCGATTTGTCTTTGTCCCCGAACTCGTTCGGTACGGACTTAGGGTGGGGTTGGAGGCTCGAATAGATAACACCCTCGGTAGTTTAAGGGAAGTACATTCTTTTCCTCTTATTTTCCGTCCCAACGATTCCCGTTTCCCTCTGCGTCTTCCAAAAGAATATAATCTTTACTTCGCATCCAGACGCACGTATTGTCCCTGATCAATCAACGACATTCGGTTTCAACATCGTAGTCTTTTAAGAACTGTCCTGTGTCCTTTAAGGATTATATTTAAGGTACTGGTGATCTCTTCGAAGGCGTCGTACACTTTCACTTTTGTCTCTGGGAAGAAGTCTCGGAGATCGAAAGGTCTCTCGCAATTAATCGTGACTTTACAGTCTCATAGTCCCAAAGACGTTTCCGGTCCCTTGGAGGTATCTGGTCTTAGAGGAAAGAGGAAGAATTCCGTAGGGTCTTTCTTAGAGTTCTTCAGAGATTTCTTTATAGTCTTTTAAAGAACCGTGGGTCGAAGTATTAAAGTTCGTTATCCTTAATTCATAAACTACTTGTGTAGTAAAACCTAATTTAAAATTTCTTAGTTTTAGCATACGGGTGTAAAAGTTTGTTGTCTTAGTCGGGAACCCCGGTACTATAGGGCTAAGATGTCTTTGAGTATCAACTGCCCCGCACCGAACGAGTCGCAAAGTAGACTTTTCAGTGACGGGTTTAGGGAGTCGTCGACAGGGACCCTTGTTCATTTCTACTTACGAATGAAGGGGGAAAACGAAGTGTCCAACAAATTTTAACTGAGTTTGTTCCACCTTATTGCCAAGTTTAACTTCTTTACGTTAAAATGTACCTTCACTAAAAAGTTACCGGACTCCTCGACAACACTCAGTCTGTGATTTTCCACCAGAGATGTGTACCGGTACGAGAGGTGTGTCGAACGGAACGGGAACTATCGACCACCTCGAAAGTTCTGGTAGGAGAGACTCTTACTTGTCCCGTAGGATCTGTGATTTCGTAAGACATTTACGGGAGTAACGATTTTTACGAAAAGGTTTGTCTCTATAAGTCAATAAAATTACGGTTCCCTATTGTACTACCACAGTCTGTCCCCTTTCGAGACTCTGCGTCCTTCCAGAGGTCGTCGACAGTCACTGACTCCAGCATTGGTACTGGAGGTAGACACCCGGTGCAATTCAAAAGTTTAGCATTTCAGACCGAGTCGGTAGGAAAACAAAAGAGAGAGAACGTATATTTCAGATTCTCATTTTATAATGTGTTTAAAGTTCACATTTCTGAGTCCTTTAAGGAATCTGATCGACAAACCGGGAATTTATAAAAGACGACTACAGGTTCCATCGCAAAGTAACAGTAGTACGACACCCCTTTTCGGACCAGTAACACCTAATAGGTAGCCGTTTTGCTACGTCGAACGTTTGACGAAAACCCCTACCGGTCCAGGGACGCCTTTTCCGTCACGACTTGTTGTCTATCAAAGGTCCTGAGGGTTCTGGGGTGTTAGGGCTCGACTTGGTGTAGGGGTCTTCTAGAGACCCTCAGGGGTGGCGTCAGACCTACGAAGATCTCGACCACTCGTGTCTGTGTGTGTGTGTGTGTGTGTGTGTGTGTGTGTGTGTGGGTACGAAGGACATCTCGGGGGTAGTCACCTTAACGTGATAGTCTCTTATCCTGGTGCTATGAGTTTACCTTCAATCCTGACTGGTATAAAAGTACTAAAAATTACTTCATGTCCATCAAATGTTGCACAATCACAGTTCACATATCGTTTCACTAAGTCTATATATTACATATAAATATATAAGATCGAGTCTAACAAAAGAAAATGTCCAATAGCGTTCTATGACTATGTCAAGGGTCACGATACGTCATCCGGGAAAGACAAACACGTAAAATAATCACATATATCTCTACACATACACGATTAGAGTTTGAGGATTAAATAGAGGTGAGAGAGTAGGTCGGCATCTAGGCAAAGGATACAAACCCTCGGATAAAGTGAAAACAGTACTCTCGGTAGACATGCTTAAAGACATGAAGTAGACATTCACTACAGTATGCCGTAAAGAGAAGGAGAGAGACTGAATGAAGTCAATGATACTGTCAGAGGTCCAGGCCGGCACAACGACGGCTAAACCGTAATAAAGTAAGAGAAACGACGATTCGTCAGAAGGTGACGTATATATGCATGGTGTGGGGGAATAGATAAGCACACAGCTACCCATACATAAGGACCGACAACGTCGATCTCGACGACACTTGTAACTGCCTGTACATAGAAAAGTGCGATCGCGAAGAAGACCGACATACGGTCCCCACCCTAACGTCACAGCCTACCACCGAGATAAAGGTCCAAAAGTTCCTTGTAGGCATAACAAGAGGTCTCACCGGTGTGGTCAAACGTAAGGGCAGTCGTCACATCACCCTCGGGGAGGGAGGTGTGGGAGAGGTCATAAACCGCAACCATCTACGACACCACTACCGGCAATACCGGCCACGCTCCACTACGGACCACCGTCAAGACCGAGTGCAAAGAGATTATTAATCACCACGACTTGTAGAAAAACACACGAAAAACCGGTAGACATACAGTAGAAACCTCTTAACAGATAAATCCAAAAAACGGGTAAAAGGTTAACCGAAAAATTTTTATAAAATTTATTAGGGTAAATTACTCATAAAAATTAATGTTGAATTCAAAGTAAAAACCTATTTTAATCGGTACGACAATTTTCTTACAGAGGACCACCGTCGACAGGTCCCCGAGGGTGGAGGGGAGGTTGGGTAGTGGTAGAAGTCCTGGTGGGGTGGGGACCAAACAGAAAAGTGGTTCGTCGGGTGAGGGCTCAGTGGTAGTCTCCGAGGACTCGACGGGTCTTGGACGAGACGGACCTCTAACTGTTCCTGAGTAGGATCCTACTGGGAATTGGTAAGAACCCCCCTACCCACAGGTACACTGGGGAGGGTAGAGGTGAGAGTGGGGTGCCTGTTGAGACGTCGGGGGTCTCGAGGACCCGTAGGGGGTCTCCGGGGGCACCCTGAACGACTTGGGGGGGTAGAACTCACCGGGGAGGGGCGCGTCCAGACCGGGGGAGTGGTCCTACAGGGTCTCCGTGAAAGACTGCGTCCGGAGGGGTAGGACCCCGACCGGACCCCTCTCCCGTCGGACTCTGTGTACCACCCCCCCCAGGAAGTACCGGAACTACAAACGTCCCCGGTACGGTCCTTCGGCGGGACAGTCCCCACCNNGACTCTGTGTACCACCCCCCCCAGGAAGTACCGGAACTACAAACGTCCCCGGTACGGTCCTTCGGCGGGACAGTCCCCACCGGGGAGTAGAGACACGGCTTAATGACCACTAGTCATCGGGGGTTGACACACGTCTCGGGGTCTGGGCCGCAGGAGGGACGAACGCCCACACCCCAGACGTACGGCTCACCACAACTACCCCTGTCCGAAACGGGGCACAGGCGTCTCGGTGTGTCACTCGCGACCCCATGTACACCAGAGGCGGAACGGGTGCGTCCCTCGCTTGAGACGACTCGTTCACCCACTAATCCTTCTTCGGGGTCCGAAAAGTGGAGTACGGTCGGGTTGTTGCGGTAAGAAACTTCACGTCCTTTAAGGTGTAAAGTCTAAAGGGTACCTTTTGTCGGGAGATTCTAAATACGATATGTCGTCTCCTTGGTCTCTAGTTTAACGGTTATAGACAGCCCAGGATCTTTTTCGTTCTTTTAAAGTCTTTTTGTGGATGAAGACGAAGTAACTGATGTGATTTCGGATACTGACACACCTAGTGTTGTTTGACACCTTTTAAGAAGTTCTCTACCCTTGTGGTCTAGTGAAATGGACGGAGGAATCTTTAGACATACGTCCAGTCTTTCGTTGTCAACCTTGACCTGTACCTTGTTATCTGACCAAGGTTTAGTCTTTTCCTCATGCAGTTCCGACATATAACAGTGGAACGAATAAATCGAAGATACGTCTCATGTAGTACTCTTTGCGACCCGACCTTCTTCGTGTTCGACCTTAGTTCTAACGGCCCTCTTTATAGTCATTCGAGTCTATACGTCTACTGTGGTGGGAATACCGTCTTTCACTTCCCCTTGATTTCTCGGAGAACTACTTTCACTTTCTCCTCTCACTTTTTCGACCGAATCTTAAGTTGTAAGCTTTTTGATCCTAGTACCGTAGACCAGGGTAGTGAAGTACCGTTTATCTACCTCTTTGTTACCTTTGTTACTCTCTGAAATAAAAGAAACCTAAGTTTTAGTGTCGTCTACCACTGAGTCGGTACTTTAATTTTCTGTGAACGAGGAACCTTCTTTTCGATACTGGTTGGCTCTGTTGTATAATTTTTCGTCCCTGTAATGAAACGGTTGTTTCCAAGTAGATCAGTTTCGATACCAAAAAGGTCACCAGTATATACCTGCACTCTCAACCTGGTATTTCTTTCGAATACGGTCTCTTAACCACGAAAACTTGACACCACAACCTCTTCTGAGAACTCTCAGGGAACCTGACGTACCTCTAGGTCGGTCAGGTAGGATTTACTTTAGTCAGGACTTATAAGGAATCTTCCCGACTACGACTTCGAGATTAGGAAACCGGTGGACTACGTTTCTTGACTGATTAACCTTCTCTGGGACTACGACCCTTTCTAACTTCCGTACTCCTCTTCCCCCGTTGTCTCCTACTCTACCAACCTACCGTAGTGGTTGAGCTACCTGTACTCAAACTCGTTCGAGCCCCTCAATCACTACCTGTCCCTCCGGACCGTACGACGTCGGGTACCCCAGCGTTCTACAACCTGTCCTGACTCACTGATTTGTCTTGACTTGAGCATGACATACCGTGTCCCTTAAGACGAATCATAATTCATTGTTTTACGACTTACCTATAATTCATAATTTACCTTTTTTTAACTTTTTCTTATCTAAGTACATACACATATTGTCTCAGTGAAATGTGGCTTTTGATTGCGTCGTAACAATTAGTCGTCACACTTGGGGTACCTGACACCCAGGGGTACGCCGGGTGGTCCGAGGAGACGGGTACCCTGAAAGGTCCGTTCTTATGACCTCACCCGACGGTAAAGGAAGGGGTCCCCTAGAAGGGGTGGGTCCCTAGCTTGGGTCCAGAGGGTGTTAACGCCCGTCTAAGAAATGGTTGCCAGTGGTCCCTTCTGGTTTCGCTTTCACTTTCAACGAGTCAAGTCAAGTCAAGTCAAGTCAGCGAGTCAGCACAGGCTGAGAAACACTGGGGTACTTAGCGTCGTGCGGTCCGGAGGGACAGGTAGTGGTAGAGGACCTCAAGTGAGTCTGAGTGCAGGTAGGTCAGTCACTACGGTAGGTCGGTAGAGTAGGAGACAGCAGGGGAAGAAAAGGACGGGGGTTAGGGAGGGTCGTAGTCTTAGAAAAGGTTACTCAGTTGAGAAGAGTACTCCACCGGTTTCATCACCTCAAAGTCGAAATCGTAGTAAGGAAGGTTTCTTTAGGGTCCCGACTAGAGGAAGTCTTGCCTGACCAACCTAGAGGAACGTCAGGTTCCCTGAGAGTTCTCAGAAGAGGTTGTGGTGTCAAGTTTTCGTAGTTGAGAAGCCACGAGTCGTATGAAGTGTCAGGTTGAGAGTGTAGGTATGTACTGGTGTCCTTTTTGGTATCGAACTGATCTACCTGGAATCA